>VZTO01013461.1:25966-82502 GCA_013400615.1 Syrrhaptes paradoxus
GAGGGTGACCGAGCACTGGAACAGGCTGCCCAGAGAGGTTGTGGAGTCTTCTTCTCTGGAGACATTCAAAGCCTGCCTGGATGCGTTCCTGTGCGATCTGATCTAGGTGTTCCTGCTCCGGCGGGGGGATTGGACTAGATGATCTTTCGAGGTCCCTTCCAATCCCTAACATTCTGTGATTCTGTGATTCTGTGACCCGTGGGGAGTCCCTTTTCTCCCCTCCCACTGTGCACTGGGTGACCTAAAGAAGGAGGGATCTCAAGGGCTCTGTTACTTGCTCCGTGGGGAGCAGGGCAGCAGGGCAGGGTCTGTCCCAGATGTGCAGAGGGTGCCCTGTTTCCTACTGAAACCTGCATCCCTTCTCTGAGGAACCAATCTGTTTACACAACCCAGCTAAGATGAGCGGGTCAAACCTTCTGTTTATAGACTGAAAACTATTTTGTCCTGAGCTCAGTAACAGCTTCCCAGGAGAAAGATTGGGAGTTGAACTAATTTCTTGTGCAGGACAAGTTTTGTGGGATTTTGACAATGTCCATGTGCCCACTCATGTGATGTCAAGGGGAAACTTCCTATCACCCAAGGAAAAAAAGTCCTTCTTCCAGATGTGCACTTGTCTGCAGGAGACATACTCATTAGCCAAGGGAGGCAAGGGCAAGGCAGCACATTCAAGTAAAAGTCAAACTCCTTGGTCTGATCTAACTGCAGGTAGTGATGAGTATCCTTGAATATAAATTGATGTCTTAGCCAGTTCAGCATTATGTCTACCTAAGGAGGAAAAGCTCCCGCTAATGAGTTTTGATGACCCATGGAAATCAATCAAGTTTTTTTTTAAAAAAAAGCAAACCTTTTGAGTCAAGAATCAGCAGGGACTGGAAACACTGTACAGTGCATTGGAAAGAAGGTGGTTATATTGACAGGAAAAAAATGCATCATAGCGTTACTTAAGACAGGTGCTGGAAGTTGGGTGTTCATGACACTACCTTAGTCTTATTGAGTAAGAGACAGTCCAAGCTCCATGCTAAGTAAGATTTAAAACAATGTGGCAAGCCACTTACCTAGCCTCCCCAAGGAGGCTCCCAGAAGCACTAGAAATAGCACCCACGTGCCAGGAATCTCAACCCAGCTGCCTCCTGACTGGACTCACAGCTTTCTGCAGTCTTACACACTAGCTCACCCATCATGCTTGCTCCTAGTTTACTTTGCAATGAAGGCCATATATTATATCCTTACAAATCCTTTTGGGGCACTGTGAGGCTGTATCATTGCTGGGATTTGCAAAAGCTGACTTTATCACAACTTTGTGGCTGTCAGCATAAAGAGTTAGCCTTAAGATAGACCACTGTTGGCTTTTGCACTGAAAATGAAAAATCTGGCCAAAGACTAAACAAAAGAGAAAATACTCTACTAAACTCCAAATAAAATTATGGCAGCAAAAGTGTCAGGAACTGCAGAGGCAGCATCTGTTTAGAGCTGGGATGATCACAGCGTGCAGATTAGCCTGGCCTGTGGATAGCAGGGCTTCCGCTGGAAATGCAGGGAAATGTTCCTTCTATTCTTGTTTTTGATTTGAGAGAACCAAGGAAAATAACACAAGTATTTCCCCTGAAAAATTTCAGCTAACATGAACATTAGTACAGTTTCACAGACCATTAACTGATTCAGTAACACAGAACCCTAGTTTATTTGAACTGATCCTAAGGGAATTAGCAAAACAGAAAGAGTAAGCAAAATTTGGGCTGCTTTATTCTCTGGGGTAGTCAATAAGAATATTTGTGTGAGCATAAGTAAGATCTGACCCAAAGAAAATACTTTTGGCAAATTCATGTAAACCGGAAAGTCAGTAGCAGCTATTGAGAAATTATAGTCATATTTTTAAGTTGTCCTGCTGAGGATTGCCTTTAACCACATCTCCCCTCCCCTTTCTCTCTCCCCCTTCTCCCAGACTTTTGTCCCAAGTATTTAATTGCGAGTAAAATATTTATACTGGGAAGACATCAAAGACACTGATTTTAGAAATTCAATTTTATATAATGCAAGAACCCTGAACTTTAGAGAAAGTTCATTTCACCAGCTATCACTAATCATCTGTGAGTTTGGTGCTCTACCAACTAAAACATAGTATTATGAGTAATGGATTTTCCCCACATTTGAAGTGTAAGAATAATTACAAATATGAGTACAAGCAATGATAATGCTTTGCATGATTCTGTTTTCTGATTTGTCAATGAAGTGTAAATATAAACTGATATTTTTTTTCTTTAAAAAATGGGTAGCCTGCAAAGCCAAAGTGTGTAAAAGAGATATTCAGTGAAGGGGTTTCTTTTTGCACATCTGCTCTAGCTGTTGTTTCTTTGAATCTTCATCCTACAGTACTCTTCATCTTTGATGCCTTGCTCAAATTATGGCATTAGAAAGTGCCACTAGCAGAGAGGAAAGGCCCTCCATTCCTGCTTCTTTGTGAGCAAGGATGTTAACACTTTAGGGAATGAACCTTTGGTGTGATTACAACATTTTCACCTTCACCTGAAGCAAAGTGATTAGAAGATGGAAGGTTGACCCTGAGCTGGGTTCTGCTGTGCTCCTGCAGCATCCAGCAATACAGAACAACCACTCAGTGACAAGGAAAGGAGATACGCTTGGGAATACCATCCCCCTCAGAGGAGAGCTTTCCTACTCCTTCTTTTCCAGTAGAAGAAACACATACTATCACTTTTTTGCAAATGCTGTGCATACATACAGGGCATGATTCTTCACTGGCTGATAAAAATTGCATTCAGGGCAAGAGTAGCCAGGACCAACATCTCTCGAAATAGAATGGGGACCAGCAAAAGCAATTTAAAATGAATAGCGCCATATACTTCATTTAATGAAAGGATGGTTATACAAGACTTCTGAAAAGGGAAGAGTATTGATTTAAAATACAACTTTGATCAGACACTGGAGTTATATTTTCTATGTGTAAAGAGTAATCTCTTTCTTGGGTGACAGAAATAGGAAAAATCAGTAGTGCAAGAAAGAAAATGAGTCAATACTGTAGAAAGGAGCATATTGCTCCATTCTCATCTGTGGCAAGCTGGTTTTCAAATGAAAACCAAACAGCTGCTCCCAGACATGTAAAGGCATAATTCACAGCAAAACCAAAGGAACATTCATACATCTCCTGGAGATACCCCATGCTCAGCAGAAATGAATGGCAAAATTAGGTGCTTGCCATTCCATGTGATGATGGCAAATCCCTCTCTGCAAGAACTGATATATTATTGGTCACCAGTTGTGTTGATTCTGTCATGTACAGTTGCAGATCTCTCTAGTTGTGTAAATCAGTGTTTTGTCATTAACATCAGCTAGAATACATCTTCTGAGAATGAGAAACTGCAGGAAAAAAATTGCACTCTGCATTCATCTCCCAAGTCAGAACTGTGCTGAGAGTTTTTCTAATCAGCTCTGGAATGCATGCTTGGTTATCTTCTACAAATTCAGAGATCTCTGTTATAAAATCCCAGTTCAAAGTAAGGGACATGAGTGACAGATTCTCTATTAACATTTGTGGCTTTTGTTTTGTAATGCTTTTCCATTCTGAAGATATGCATGTACCATGTACCTCAATATTTTCAATGTTTTCCAGTTTGTGGACCCCTGAAAGTTTTCCCATGGAAATATGGACACCTGCATAGACAGCTTAAGCATTCCTGTTTGGCTATAAGTCTGTTTTTCATAGCTAATTTTTGCAGATCCTGTAGTAACCTTCTTCCTCATGGATCTTAGAGTTCTCTGACCTTATGTTAAAATTCAGGTCTTCCACTGGTAATAAACAAACCTCAAAATATTTAGGTTGCATTTATGTAAGCTCCATGAATCGGAATATATTTCAGAACCTTTTGTGTCTGAAATTTTTGTGGAAAGAATAGATCATCTCTTTTTAATTTGTTAGCAACCATAGTCTTCCTTTTTTTTAACTACAAAATACAGTAAAAATATTTCTCTGTCACTTGGGGAGTGACAAGGTTGCAGAGATTGAGTTATCCTATCTTGCACAAATTAATATGACTTCAAGTCATATTATTTTTAGAAACTAGAGCTAGAATAAGAATATTATCATATGTACATACCAATTTAGACAAACTCTCTTCCCCTTTTTAAGCTTTTTGAAAAGAGATATGTAGATCTTACGTTAAGCATTAAGAGGATTAAAGATTAACCCAGGCCATTCTCAGATCACTTTTCAAAAACAAGAATGAGCAGATCGGAATGAATTTTATTCTAAACACTTACAGAGGATACCAGTCATAACCAGTGCAAGTGATACAAAATGAAAAAGGTCAGTGAGCAGCAACAGAGTGCTAAGTTCTTCCTTCTTCAGAAACTGCACTTATATTGAAAATGTATGAAGATATATCGTGTTTATACAATCAAATGACTTCTTTCCTAGGAGATCATGGCTTATTTAAGATCAGGAAGAAGTTATTAGGGAAAGAAAAAAAGCTTCCTAGAAAAAGCAAATCTCTTGACCTGGTAGCACGTTTATGCAGCTGAGACTAAATTTCAGCTCTCCTGATTCAAAGCTCTGTTTCTTAACTCTGAAATTATACTAAATGGGTGCATTAGTCATATTGAGGCACTATAACAAGATGAAATCACAAAAGCTGTGCTGCGAGGATGGTCCTACAGTGCATTTTAGGGCTGGGCCTTTAGAGCTGCATGGTTCATTCCTAAAAACAACTTGTTTGAAAAATCTGGCTTTTTCATAGGAACATGAATAAGCTTTCTTACAGATGTCTGGTACCACTCTTTCTTTTCTGCATGCACCGATGATATTTTTTCAATTTTCAGTTCAGTTTTCTTCTGGGTTATAGCTGAACGCCATAATGCAGAATTGTTTGGCTGGAGATGATTTGAGGATCAACAGAGTGCTTGTTGTCTCTTCCTTCTATGTGCTTCACCTTGGTCAAACCTGTCACAACTACTTTGTGTCTTTTACACAACCCAGCCAGATTCTCTACTGCCATCCCTACAGGGTGACAGTGTCACCAGCTGAGGCTCACAGCCTGGCTGACTGTGCAGGCACTGCCATCCTCTCCTTCTCACTATTCCACTTTCTCAGTAACAGTTAAAAAAAACAAAAAAAAAAAGAGAGAAATTAAAAAAAGCCTTCATAACTAGCTGGAGAAGCTAAGAAAGAGCTGAACTGTTACCTCTCCTCCCAGAAGATGCAAGCTAAACCACCCATTGGTCTGGGAGGAACTTATTAGGAAGCCAAAACCAAGAGCAACAAATCATGGAAAACATCTGCAAGTGACTTCAGCTAAAATACATGATGGGAGGGTTTTCTGTGTCCCAGATAGCCCTGAGTTCAACTTTCACCAAAAGCAAGAATTGCTTCTGGGTGAAGACCACCACATCTGCTTCAGTGACGTGAAGCATCAGGGGTTCAGGGCTCATGCATTAAGATGTCATTCTCAGCACATGCAAACAGACCCTGCTGTCCTCAGGGTCACCGAGGAACATTGTCTCGATAGTGAGCGGCTGCTTTCCATAAGAGCGTTTTTAGAGTTGCAGAAAGAAATGTTGAAGGTAACATGGCTGTCTACCGAGGAAGATTATATTCCAATAATCACTTCAAAGAGAATGGGAGGGAAGGCATGTTTCTAATTTCTATACAAAAACAAAGGAAGTAATTTCTTTCAAGGGTTTTTATTTGTTTTTCAAATTGCACAGTGCTCAACTTTTAAAATAATAATCATTCTTGACAGCCATTTAATAATTGCTAGTGATCTATAGCTTTATTATAAAGTCCTCATCTAATGATGTATTTCCTTTACCCTAAGGGCCAAGTACAAAGCAGGGAAATTATCTTGGTGATACTTTTAATAACTTCCTGTGGGATTGCAAACTCTGGCTGAAGCTGTCTCTGCAAAAGAGTTAATCATGTAATTTCACAGATTAGACAACACAGGGTTACTAATGAGAAACTTCAGTTCAGTGATAAACTCTTTTTTTTTCCAAGAATATTTTGAGAGGCCTGTAACCTTTGGCTGACACCCAACAAGGCTATTAGTTTAACCATGGGATGCACTACCAAATGTACAAGAGTCAGCAGAACTTTTCCTTCTGAAAATTGCTCATAACTCTCTGTGAAGAAGCCTTCAAAAACCCAGAAGGGATAGACGGAAGGGAAAAATCAGGCAAAAAGGGGCTGACTTATCGGCTTCCAATAATTGGCACGGCTTCAGCTTCCAGTTTCTTTTCAACAACGTCCACTCACTATAGCAACCCCGGATCCCATTTAAATGTCATGCTGCCCTCTGTTCTATAAACATGTATCATCCATCACTAAATATTTAGATCTGAATTGTTGGAGCTGAGTTCTGTGCCAGGGGTAAGGGGATTAATTCCTTTCAAGGCCCTCACATGATGGATTTTTCACTGAAGTAAACATCCGAGAAGAGCTCACACTATGGCCATAAAATATATAAATAAAGTTTAAAGTTTAATTAAGTCAACATTATTTAAAGTGGTTGTCATATTTTATGGTGAACTCTTTGTGTTTATTTTGTATGACTCCTCATAAATAGTCTCTCCCCTTGAGACAAAAGGCACGGCTGGGTTAAAGTTAAGGGTCCCATGCGCTGTAGGGGAAGGAGGATCTCCTGGGCTCGGGGGATCCGAAAACGCACTGTATCGGGCCTTCTGCTATCTCATGTCTTCCTAATGAGCTGAGATGTTGTGCAGACACAGGAAAAGCATGGCGGAGTTTACAGCAGATGTGACATGGGGAAGTCCTTTGAGTGGCTATCCGGGCTCAGCAGAGGGAGGGCCGCATCCTGCCGTGTCCAAAGGGCTCTGATGTCAGTGCGAAGGCAGTAGGGAAGGAGATGGGTCTCAGAGGGATCAGGTCGAGAGGGGTAGTCCCTCCCACCTCCACCAGCAAGGGAACCGCACCAAGCACTTAGAGAGAGCTGGTGGTGCTCCTATTCCTCTCCCACCCTTACTCCTCCCTAAACAAGTCCCCCAACTCCACAAGGTGTACTTTCAAGAGGAAGATGATACAATATCGTTAGGTGACCTGATCATCTGGAACAGCAAGAGTAATTTTAAAAGTGAAAGAAAATAATTGGAGAAATTAATCAAAGTGATTGCTAATTCATGCTCTCCAGTAGGGAGTGCTTGAAATGCCCTGATAAAGAATTCTGGGTAGTCAGCCGAGCACCCGGATGAGAAAGGCCAAACCAAATGCTAGAGCTCCAGGTCTAACCCAGGGAAAACTTGCATTCAACTTCTGCACTCTCCCAGCTGCACTCCCCCAGCTGCCGTGGGCAGATCCTGCCTGCCCTCCCCATCTTTACATCACAGTAGGTTACCTCTCAGTTGAGGGGCTTGTTATTAGGGCAAACAAAAACTTGTGAGATGCTAATCTCACAAGGGACATGTTGTGTGTAAGACTGAGACTTCTCTTTCTCAGGCTTTTCTGTATCTCTGAAAGAGGACTACAAATGTTGCCAGGACAGTAGAGCTCAAAGACAGGACTAGTAGCAGAGGTATTAGCTGTGATAGGAGTTTGTCACTGATGTCCTACATGACTGACAACAAGTCAGTCGGCGTTTCTGTTTCTTACCAATAAAACCAGAGTAACAACATTTTATCTTGTTTAACCTGCTTCAGCTGTAAAGTTCCTGCAGCAGGGCTGGTCTTTTACACTAGGTATATAGTGCTCACACCCAAAACTTCCAGTGTCTGAAAATAGTCATCTGTAGCTGCTATTGTGTTGCAAACACTGAAGCAGGAGAAGAGCATATTCCCCCTTTTGGTTCCAGTTATTCCTCTCTGAACAGCTTTTTCTGCAAACGTGAGAACTGCCAGAAAAAAACATAAGTGAACATTATTCGTGTACCTTTTCATGCTCATTCATCCCATACCCATTTAGAAAGTAAATACGTACATGTGTATGCATGTCTGTATATGCAGATGCACACACACACTTTACTGATTCTCAAATACCCATATTTAATCTCTGAGCATGGACATGTTCATTCAAATTCAGAATCACAGGTCATGCAATCAGTTTGTGAGGGGAAATGCAACGTATGATTCTTCCAGACAGGGCACATGCAGAAATGCAGACCAGACTGAACTGCATTTACCAGACAGTAAATTCTTCTCCTAGTAAATGAAGCCACAAACAGCCGTATGATGAAAGCTCCCTCTGCTTTCGTTCTGTATCAGTACTGATTATGTTGCTTCAAAATCTTTAGCATTAGGTAACATGATCATGCTGAAGGCAGTATGAAATTTAATGAGGTCTTAAACTACATGACAGGTTAAAAGCTGTGAGACTTTCTAAGGCTCTATGTGGTATAAATGGAGTGCAAGCTCATATTATTTGATAAGATAGGAAGAGGCCCAGCTAAAGGGAAAGCATTTCCCTACAGGCTCTGGACTTTGGTTAGAAGTGAAACTGTTAAAACAAAAAAGACATAAAGAAATATAAAGAAAGAAATAAGGAAAAGGAAGGAAATAAGGAAATAAGGAATGAAGGAAGGATAAAGAGCAAGAGAAAGAAAGAAAGAGAAAGGAAGAAAGGAAACAGAAAAGAAAGAAAGAGAGAAAGAGAGAGAGAGAGAGAAAGAAAGAAAGAAAGAAAGAAGGAAAGAAAGAAAGAAGGAAGACTCAATGAACTTCAAAGTACAAAAAAAAGCAGCTCCATCACTCCAGAGCAAGAGAACAGTTTTGAAAAAAAATAGAGAGGGACAAATGTTTAATTTGAACTTCATTTACAAGCAGTAAGGATTTGTCAAAAACCAGTTAAGGAGTGACTCCTAAAGGGGTTAATGGTGGTCAAAAGTCACCGGTGCTACTTTTAATGGCATGGAGCGAAATTCATCCTATGCAAAGAGCTAGCACTAGGCTTGTTCATCTTACAATGATGAACAGCCAGCCAGAGAAACTGCTCGTGGGGTCCAAGACTTCCTTTCTGAGCTGTCAGAACTGGGAAATGGGAGGCAGGTTTGATTGCAACACTGTTTCTCAGGCCGTGGAAATATTGCAATGTGCAATGATATTCATGTCTCGTAACAGCTTCTGCTGCACTTCCCTCAAGGGGGTTTCCACCTGCAGGGGCACACAATCACCACCCTGGGGCTTATGTGATGGAAAAGTCCCACAGAAAGGACTAAGCAGGACTGGCATGCAGGCATTGGTTTAGCCTTGCCCCCTGATGTGGGGATGGACTTAGATCCCAACTTACTGGCCACACTTCTGACAGGTTGTGTTTTACTCTGTCATGCTGCCTTCCGAAGGCCAGCCAGACAAGCCATCCATAACAGGCACTATTAGCGTTAAATTCCCCTCTTGCCAGCTCATCCTCCTGCCTAAGTTGCCAGCTGCTTTGGCAAAGAGCACAGCAGAAGCATGATGTTTCCCCTGATGCTGATCTTATGAGTATGCGTCTAAAAAGTTTGTCGCTTAGTTTGCAACCACAGGTACCTTGAAATCTGAATTCTTAATGAAGTATTAATTCAATTTCTGAAATACCAGAGGTGGGAAGCGAATATATCAAAATTTATTGATATAGACAAAAATGTGCATTTTCAAAAAACCAAAAAAGCAAACAAAACCCAAGTACTATTTCACTAGTACTTTCATGGGGGTGGGTGGAATTTCAAGAAAACAACTATTCTATCTCATGACCATTTCCGATGAGTCAAAAGTTTTCCCACCACTTCTTTCATAGCAGGTACTGGATAAGCCAGTGCATAGTTCAGTCAAGAACAACGTCTTTAAGAGGACAATCCCCTGGAAGGGAGGAGAGGTTAAAGTAATTGCTTTTCCTGACAGGAACACAAAGCTACCAGATGGGGAAGTGATGATTAGACTGTCTCTTTGCCCAATTAATATTGAATTTGTAGAACTGTGTGAAATAGCTCCAGTGAGGGAGACTGATGATGACTTATCCCAGTCAAGGGATTCATCATGGATTGGGAGAGAAAGGAGTAGGTCTGGGAAAGCATAAATACAAACACTATCTCTCAGTTTGGCATAAGTGCTTGTTGGCTCTGCTTTTTCCTTGACCAGAAATGTGATCATTGTCAAACATGCTATATATATTTGTGCAGAAATGTTTAGTTTTGACAAATCAACAGTTTTTGACAACAAAATAAAACAAAAAAGCATTTTCACTGGCAAATTCTTGAGCAGCCCTAGCAGTCAATGCTCCCAGAATTGCCTTTAAACAGCCAAATCATTCCCACAAATATGAATGTGCAGTTCCAGCTACTTTAATGGAATTTGCATGTGTATATAAAAGGGCAGAATTTGGCTCTTGGTCTAAAACATCTTGAGCACTTTTTAAAGAGAAACTCATTTAACAGTGATGTAAATCTTTGCAGTTCCCCTGCTTTGTCTATGCAAGATTCCAGTTTTATAAAATGGTATGAATATATCAAATGTATTTCTATTTGGCTTTTATGGCAGTATGCAACTCTCTAAGAAGCCAGTCAAGAGCATCTCAGTTAAGTGATGTTTACCAAAACAATTATCCTTCCATTGTAATCCTTTCATTCCAGTAAAAATTATTATGACTCTCCGTGCTCAGTTTTTTTTCTGATTTCACTGCTTTCATGCGAAGGGAATTCCAGTGATATCAGTAAAGTTACCCTGGCATACAACTGATGCAGTGAAGTAGTAAATCAGTCACTGTGGAAGAAATCCTAGTCCATTGAAGTCAGTGGGAGTTTTGCCATTGATAACAACGGAGCAACATTTCACTGTAGCTCTATAAAATTATAGTTTTTCTTTGTGTAGGTATAAAATAAAGATAATATCTCAGTTATAGTGACCAGATATGCATAGTTGAATTACTGCTTCATTTCTACATTTACAGAAACAACAGAAAACTTTTTGTCGCTATTTTAATTTTAATTCTCACTGGTACATACACTTTGGGCTACAAATGCTTCTGGTGAAATAATTCAAAAAGGTATAAACAAGGTAACTTGAGCATGAGCCTTATCCAAGGGATCCTGAAGTCAAAGTTTGTTGTAGCTGACCTCGATATTTCTTCAAGAGGAGTGTGAAAATAAACAGTGACGTGAAGTATTTGGGTTTTACTTGTTTTTTGGCAAACAACCTGGCCCTGATTCACCTCTCACTTAATTGTATAAGTGCTATAAGTGATCTAGTCAGATCTCATCATCTGGAAATAATAGAAGAATGAAAAATGTATGTGAAAATTGTAATGGGGTCTTGACCACGAGAACGCAAGCTTGCAGTTTATCAGTTGATGTGTTTCTGGTAGGGATGGGCCTTCTCCAAGGTAGCAGGAGATTTTCTGGTGTACTTTGAACACAGCTTTTTTTTTAACTATGTGACCAGACTCACATGCAGTGCATAAGAGCAGTGAAGAGCTCATGAAGTGATTAAGAGCTCATTGAGAAGGCCTACCAAAGGGCCCACTGGGGATCCTTTACCAGAAGAGCTTGGCATGGTTCAGCAATACAAGGAAACCTGAGGAAGAGCAATGTTTGTTTTTTTTCCACAAATATACTAAGAAAGAAAGAGGAAGAAATGCTAGGAAGAGGAGAAGTTTAAACCAACAGAAAACATTGTCAAAAGGATAAATAGTTATAAACAGGCTAGGAATTAATTGAAGCTTCAATGCAGAAGGTGGTTTCTGGGTGAGGTTTCCACAAAGGCATCAGATAAAAATGTAAAGGTTCAAGGTAGAGCCCAATGAGTGTATGCCCTGACTGCAGGAGATGGGGCTTGTTAGAACAGGGAGTCGCTCTGTGACACAGGACCATCCTTTTAGACTCAAATTTCTTTGCTCTAAATCAGGAGTAATTCTGTTGAAGACTCTATTTCACAAAGCTGCTGATGAGGAAGAGGGTATCATCTCCTCTCCTATGAAAAATCACTTAAGTGACTTTGCTTTGATATCTGGGCAGCCTCAGAAAACTTGTCTGCCTTCAGAAGGAGCAATTCCTAAGCAAACAGGTATGTCCCACCCACATGCATGCTGCACTGCTCTCTGTATCTGGGATGACTCATATAAAAGGTGTTGACAGCTCCAGTAGGGATTTTACAAGAGATTGCCATTCATATTCCACAAGGGCCAAAAGATCCACATGGTAATATTTAATATAAACAGTAATAGTTTCCCACATCTTTGTTTAGAGAATAGCCTGAAGATTTCTAAACTTTAGGATCATATTCATTCCAGAAGAACGGTTTCACTTATAGCTGTATAAATCTTTCCTTTACTTAAATGATGATTTTTTGCTTGTATCTGAATATTTAAATTCAGGTAATCAGACTGTCATGGGTAGAACAGGTAACTCTCGCCCCATCTACTTTTATTTTACAGTGAAACACCTGATCTGCAGGGATGTTAGCTGTCTACTATTATAGTGTGGGACAGACTTCCAGGAAACACAGTGGGTTTTTTTAATAAAACAAATTAAGAAAATATTTCCCTGAGATTTCAAGATTGGACTTGCGAAGAAATCCAGGGCTGAAAATTGGAGTCCCACTTCCAGCTGAGCTGGGCTCTTAATGACAGGGATTGGGCTGTGGAGCTTAGTCTTGAAAGCTCAGCATTGGCATTACGTGCCTGAGAAGGAGCTGTTAGTGAGCTGTCTGGAGTATCTGCTCTGAAGCATCCAAAGGACCATTTCTCTTAGCTTGCCTTTGGGATATGTTAAATGCCTTTTTGGCCTACTTAGCAGTTTTAAACATTCCTAACTTCCTTCATAAAGTGTACTACTATATCACACTTGTCACTACTAGCCACAATCTAATATAGCACATGCAACCTCCCTTGGAATGACCAAATGTAGGGGAGGGGAGGAAAAGCTATCTTTTTGTTAAAAGATAATACAGTATTGCTGACTTCTAGCGTTCACGCGTCAGGCTCACAGATAACTACGAGACCGAAATACCTTTATTTCCTTCCGTTTGCCTGCTGATTTCTGAGATTTTGATGCTCATATGTTGTCAGCTCTTCTCCACAGCCATGTGGGCTTGAGAGCACAAGAAATGAAGAGTTGCTGGATAGTGGAATGCTGCATATTAGCTATTCATGAATCATTTCCCCACTCACACATCTCTGTATCCTGAGTTTCTATTTTCATATCTATGCACTCTGGATAAGTTGAAGCAATGCTGACGTTCTCTCCTGGCACATTGGCTGAACATTTGTGTCCTGTCGTGTTCCTGGAAATAGAAAGGATGGATGAAAAATAGAGGTCATAAGCCACTGCAAAAAATGGTGCCTTTTCTTTCACAGCTATAGTTAATCCTTCTTCAGAAAATAACTGATACCTGGAGCTAACAGTAGGAAATTTTGCTAAAATTTCCAGCCCATGAGTTCTGAACAGTGTATGAACTCAGGGAAAATTTCAAACAAAATTGAGACATCATAACCGTAACAGCTGTATGTGCTCTGGCAGGGCTTTTTAACACATAGTGTTCCTCATATTCCTTTGTCACTGTTTCAGGAAATGAGTGATGACATAGATGGTGCTACCACCAATTATTCCACAGTGGGAAGTTTGCATGGTATCATCCAGCCTAAGAAAGAAAGTCAGAAGGAGAAGAGCCAGACAGTCTTCTGTTTGTACCTCATGAGACCATGACAAAAATCAAGGGGGATCACTTGTTCAGAAGACTGAGGGACAAAACTCTTTTATGTGCTTGTTGACTGCTAGGTTTTCTTTCTGGGAGTTAATAGACTTTCATCTCTGTGTTTGCAGCTTTAGTTTACTGCTAGTCTTTGATGTCAGGAAGAAGGGAGCAGAGGCGTTAGGACACAAAGAGCCTCTTCCACTTGCCAGGTGAACTGCAGAAGCTTGAACCACTTTCTTCCTTTCTGCACAAATTATATGTTATGTTCCCTCCAGATAGACACATGAAGGGAAAGCAGTTCAGGATGAATGGTGTCTTCTGTTACCACTGCAGTCATTAAAGAGAACTAAATTTAAGTAGGTTACCTCTACTTAACGTTAAGCAGTAGTTCATTCTTTACAAAGAAGGCATCAGATTTTGTGAAAATAATGTTTTGCATTAAGGGAACCAGAAATTCTTTCTTGAATTTTCATACAAAGGATACAGGGATCTGATTTATGCATTTCCTGGAATTCACGAAAGACAGAATAATGTAGCTTAGTGGTATTTTTTAAGAACAACAACAAAAATACCAAAACCCAGCAAGTAATCTAAATCTATCCAGTTAGATGTTTTGACTCATTACACAATGTCAGAGTTGGGGGAAAAGAGTTAAGTGCCAATTAATTCATATTTACTTTTTAAGTAATCAAGTGTGTTATTGGTGCCAAAGGCAAAAAGCCGAAATATAACAAAGCATTCGCCAAAGGGGCTACTTTGTAAAGCATGGTCAGTACCAAAAGTAATTGGTGTCAGACTTTCTTTGTGAAGTGAATGACAGCAAATATGTTCTCTTGTTGTACTTGTTTCATTATCTGAAGCTGTGGTTTAACTGGAGTTTGCAATGGATAAATATCTGTGTATTCAAGACTTATTTCTCTTGATCATGTGCTTGATAACAGTTTTCGTAACTTCGCTTAGCTAGTTTGTTTGGTTTTATGCTTCCCTTCTACAGCCTCTCTCCTTATTCTCCTCTCTGGACTCTTAACAACTTCTACTCCAAACACACCAGTATTTATGGTGTGCCCTAAAGGATGGTGCCCCTTAAAAACATATTCATAAAAGTTAGTACAATCCTCAAGTACAACTAGTTCAAAAGAAAAACAGTCTGGAAATTAGCTTTGAGATGGATGCTTTAGAGTCATTATTTGAGGTACGCTGACGGTCTCTAATGAGACATTTGTAATTTAATTGTGTCACGGAGTCACTATAAATTTCCCCCAGAGCCCACATCCAAGTTGTTTTTATAATGAAGATAAAGTAAAACACATACCAAAAATCATTTGAATACACTATAACTTCTTCCAAAAAGATAAAGAAGGCCTATATCCTATTTATGTCACTACACTCAGTTGCATAACAGAGCTTACAACAAGTAGGATAGAGGGCAAAAGTCAGCCTATAATCATTTAATACTGTATAATTCTTTACATTTCTCTTTGAATCACATGATTATATTTTGGGGACTGGTTCATATCAGTACTAGAAAGAAAGAAGAAAAATAACAGAATTGCAAATGGCTGTTCTACAGAGTTTTTATATGGGATTATGTTGTGTTTGGTGCTCCCTCCAGGGAAGAAAATGTTCTAATACTGCATGACTAAGCCACTCCTGCATCATATTTCTACAGCTTTGGATCGAGAATTGTAAAGATATGCCTCAATCAATACCAAATGCCACCTACTGTCTCCAAGTTCCTAAGTAATTAGGACAAGCATGTCTTCTAGATATAGAAGATGATACACTCACTTGATCAAACCTGATAAGCCTTCTGGGTCCCTCAGCTAGAGTTGTGTATTTACTTCTGCAGATTTAAGTAGTTTTTTGTGCTGTGGTTCTGTTCATTAAATTAGGCTGGAAACAATTTCCAAAGTTCCAGTTGGTTGGAACAACTTTCTCAAGCATTGAAAATTATTTAAAATGGAATTTTAAAATCAAAATTAAACTTCATAGCATTCACTTTTTAGGCAAAAGTAGGACATATAACCTGGGAGTGGGAGACAGAGGAAGAAGAAGTATATTTTATGTTCTAATTCTACGGCAAACGTTGCAAAAATACCAAGTTCTACAAGAACCTGCTTTTGACTGTTTTCCTCTGACTTGTTTCCACTCAAGCTGGACACTTGAGAACTAAATACAAGACAGGGAGTGATCATTCTTGTATTCCAATTCTGTCTTCAGCATAAACTGTCTCTGCATTTTTAGGAAAATATATCTCACACTGAGATAGCTTTTCAAATCCACTCTGAAATTTCTCATGACATCTGTAATGTCAGCCCAAGAATCTGAAGCTGCCACCTTGTTGATGTTGTTCACAGTGAAAGGTCTCAGATGAGAGACATGAAACTTCTCCCCAGAAGCAACCCCAATATATCTTTTTCCCATTTTGGAACTATTTTTAATTCTTTTCATCCCCAGTGAATGAATCTTTTCATATACTTTCTGCCTCATGAAGATAAATATTTTCATTGATAAACAGCAATTTTTTTAAGCAAAGAATCAGAAAAATAATCTCTATCTGAAAGGCTTTTTAATTGAATATGAGGTTTAGTGACATCCCTTCCAAACTCCGTAGACAGTATGATAATATTTACCATGTAACTATTTCATTTTCTATTCTAGAAATTACATAAGCATTTTCATAAAACACTACTGAAATGTGAACCTAGAGATAATTAAATCATTATGCATAGGGATAGATGAAAACTGATCAGGAAAGATTGCAGCCATTTGACCATTTGGATCTGATTCTTCATTGCCTAATACCTTGTGGAGATATTTAGAGGCATGTATAGGGAATATGAAACTGAGGAATGCAATCATGACTGATGTATTTCATATTAAATTTTAGTAAAAATAGAATATACATTCTGGTCAGTGCAATGCATTAGTCTTCACATTGCAGCAGCTAAATGAAATTTTCTGGCCTTAATTTTACAGGATGTTAAGCTAGAAAATGCAATTGCTTCTTCAGGCCTTAAAAATTTAGGAATTGTAGAGTAAATGACCACATTGAGTCAAGTCAATGGAGACTGCAGTTCTACTGCAGCTGGAACGGATAGGAATTTGCAGGAAATACAGTATAGTATACATGAGAAAAGGAATGGATTGTTTCAAATAAAAAGTTGTGTGACTTCTTGCTAATTCCAAAGAAAAAGGTTACAGCTTGCAGATGAGGCATGGGCTGTAAACTATTCAGGATGACTTTCATTGCTCAGAGGGTATAATTAAAAGTATGAAGCAAACTGCCAAAATCTACAACAGAAATAAATAGTGTACACCAGGTCAAAAGGGTTCTGGACTCATTTCGAGAAGAAGAGACAATGCACAGCTGTTAGCTTGATTTTTTTAAGGGTGAAGATGATCAGTTACTTTATGAATTGATTGGTATTTCCTGGGCATGTTCTGTTAGGATTTAAAGTCTTCTCCTGGACCTTCATGTATCATTGTTTCCTTCTGGCAGCTGCATCCATCCAGGAGCAAATGTCTTCCATTGACTGGAAATGTATACTGTAGAGTGAAATTGCTGTAGTTACCAGAGAAAATATCTTGATGTGAAGTAATTTTCTTTTTGTCATGACATAATTTGGATCAGGGAAAAAAAAGGGATGGGTAGCTAACTCGACCATTGGGAATGTTTCCTCCCCTTTAATCATCATGACAGTGCCTAGATCTGGGAGCATGTATCTAACCAATTGTATACACACATCTATTGAAATAATATCCAAACAATTACATACACCTTTTGTGTCTACTGGCTCTACAGTCTCTGTAGTGTAATGTGCCACATAAAAACTCAGAACAAGGGACAAGTGTACAGGACTGGGGATAATCTGATCAAACCATACTGCAACTGTCCATGAATCCCACCTCAGTACAACTCAGAAAAACTGATGGGACTTCAAGGGGTGTATTTCCACACCGCTGGCACAGAAGAAGACATGTTCTAAAGGAGGAGATACTAGGGTGAGAAGAGATTACAAGCATTTGTATTTCTTGGAATAATTTTCAGAACCCTCAGTATTAAGCTGAAAGGCTGAGGGCTAAGGAGCCCTGCATGCTCCCTAGCATGCTTGGAGCTCCCTTTTATTTTGGGCTGCAAATGACAGCTGCACTGCTTCAGCAAGGCTCTCTTTGTGAGACGTAAGCAGCAGGCATGGGGAGTGTGCAAGGTTGGATTGCACCCACTCTTTCCACCTTCCATAACACGGGGTAGCAATCAGTGCCAAACCAGGGAGGCTGGGTGTGAAAGATGAAATTATTTTGGATCCTGGACAAGTTACCTGGGACACTGTCTGCAGTCCAACATGAAATCTGCATACACCAGAGCAGCAGCACAAAGAAGGTCCGAGGCTTTCTCTGCTCTCACTGGCACTGTGGATCCAGTGCACAGAGGCAGTAGCTACTTCTGGCTTAGCCCCAAAATTACAGGGCCCTGGGAAAAGAAAAGTAGCATGTGGAGACAGATCTTGTGGCTAATCCTAGTGCCATGTAGCCATTCTATTTAATACCTCTTCACTCAGTGGAGTGTGTTAAATTCAGGTCATGTTAATATCCCACCTATATATGGAAAAGGACCATGGAAAACTGGTTTTGCTCCTAGGCTTTTTTCAGCACAGTCTGAGTCACCCTCATTAGGTGTAGAACCAACAGAAGTAGAAACAGAAATTCTCACTGAAATAGACCCAGGGAAGTAGTCATAGCCTCAGTCTTCTTTCCATTCCATCCCAAGTTTTCCTAGGCACTGCATAAATACAGCAGGAGATTGTCCATACCTCAAAGGGCTTTTAATCTAAATATTATTGGAGATTTTGTAGCAGTTCAAATGTTTCAAAATTTTCCAGCTTGGCATACCACATGCATGACTAGTAGTGCAGCTCTGTTTAGAGCAACTTGAATTGCACAGATGAAAAAGCCTGTGGGGCTGGGCAGTGTGTACAGCCATGGGATGCCCTTGAGGATTGATTTTTAAGGGACTTCCTGATGTGTGCAATGTGCTTCTGTCCCTATTTTTAACATCTGCCCACCAGCTCTTTGAATATACTGGAAGAAGCCACTCCAAAGGGGTAAAAAAAATCAACTACAAATTGTGTTGTCAATTATCAGTGAGTGTCTGCCTTTTGTCTGTTACTGCTGAGCACACCTACACTGGCTCTTAGTGAACATAGTTGGCTTGAATCAATCAACCTTCCTATCCTTGCCCTATTTCCAGAATAGTACCTGTAAACATGACATCAAACAGTGCAGGGGTTTCCCTCATTTTCATTTGTCATTCCTCATGTCTACAGTCTTTAGCGAATTAGTTCAGGACCAACCCCTCATGAGACAAATGAAATCTAGATTTCCTTGGAAATGTCTGGCAAAGTTTCCACTAACTTGAATAGAGCTGGGATCAGTTTCCCATTGCTGGGATTTTTAGGTCTTTTTGTTTGTTTGTTTGTATATTATTTGTGTTCAGCATTTCCTGTTCATAGCGTATTTATGAAACTTCTTAATAGAAAGTAATGCCTTGGTATGAAACTTTCAGTAAGCTTTGGTGCTTTCTTCAAGATAGTGTTCCTTGTTTTGAGGAAGGTGTTCAATGAAAATTCCACAAGCCTCTCTTCTGCACTGAATTTGCCAAAACAAAGAACAAAAACACCATAAAACCTGTAAAAGAGACACTAAAGTACTGCAAACAGATTGAATGTTTCACTCCTCTTGCTTCCATTTCAGCTCCAAGCACTCTGGCAAATCCTGTATCTGAAACACCTGGCCCACTGCCTTGGCTAAACAGAGGTTCTTGTGCAGGACTCCAGGTTTCAAAATATGTTTGTGTCAGCACCAGGTGTTTTTAGTAGTTCATTGATCACACGTAGGAAAAGAGCCTATCAAGTCCTCTGATACTTCAGAAAACTTTGCAGTGAGAGATTTCTCCAGGTGTGGTTAATGTTCCTAAATGATGAGAGGGAATATCAGTACTGTTTTATGGAGCTAGTATTGTGTGATACTAGAACTTCACTTACAAAGGCTAAATTAATCCTAAATGGAATTGCTTGATTTTGGTATTTAAGTCTGTAGTTCATTTAAAACAGCATTTTAGAATTATTTTTTTTTTACAGATCTTTCTTGGTTATTTTGCCCCATAATGCTAGTGTAAGGACAATGAAGAGAAGTGGAATAATTCTGAAAAAGGAGTCCTGGGATCATAGTCCAACTGGAGAGGGCATTGAGACTGGAAAATCCACCAGAATGCTTTCATCTACCTTTGTTTCTGAAAGGCTGATGCCACTCCTCTTTCAATTTACAGGGGTATCTTTACTTGTCCATTTTAACCCTAATCAGGGCTCCTATATTCTTACTTGGGATTTCCTGGCCTAGAAACCAGGTACAGAAGAACATGCTTCTCCCAGGAGATGTCTGATCTGTAGGTAGACTGCACATGACCACTAAAGCTGAGGCTTTCAAAGTGTACTTTGTGCTGAGGTGTAAATGTACAGCTCCAGCAATAAAACTGGTACTGCTGGGAGCTGCTGGAGTCACAGGGAGGACTGGTGCAGCCGATATTCTCTTGCCCTGCCAAGGAGGCCCAGGGCTCTGAAGCATGAAGCAGTAGGTAGCAGAGGGCACGGATCTGCTTCTCATGGCCTTCTGGATGCCCAGGAATCCTGAACAAGTCTAAAATCACCTACTATTCTTCCTAGACAACAATTCTGAGTGGCAAAACAGTTTTCATGGTGACCTTGCCAGCTGCAGCCTCCTTGTTGGGCTGAAGTTTTTGGGGAGCTGTGGGGCTGTGCCTCAGCTCCTCCCCTCCTCCTGTGTCAGTGGGGTTCACAGGTTTCTGATCTGGTGGGACAAAGTCTGCTGAAGCCTGTGATGGCTTCCCAGTTTCTTCTCTGGGATGGAGATTAGGCTGGTGGTCTTCAGCATGGGACCTGGTCCAATTTTCAGGAGCAGGGGAAGGCTGCAGGAGGAAGAGTGGAGCTAATGCACATTGCTCTTTTTCTGTTTCTTCCACATGATTGCTGGCAGATGTGACCCATGACAAACCCTCGAAATTTGGCTGTGCAGACAGAGATAGGATAGGTTCAAGGGTAAAAAGCCTGTGCTCGAGAGATGCTGTGCTGTGACAAAGTGCATGAGTTCAGACGTATCTCTCTCACATCTCGTGTTTGCCATTGCTTAGAGGAAAGCAGGACTGCCAAGGACGGCTGGGCAGAGCTCATTTCCTTGCTCCTGAAACCTATAGAGTGAGGAAATATATGCTAGTCCAAACACTGAGGCTCTCCTAACAATATGGATCATTTGAGACTGATGAGTGGAGCTGAGATGACAGAGACAGTTTGTGCCAGAAGTGCATATTTTGTGAATGCTGAAATCCTGACATTCCTGGCTAGCCCAGTATAAATATGGCCACCCAAGCACTGTGGCATTATTTGAGTTCATCTGCTGAATTGCTGTTATGCAGTTTCTTTGGCAGCCCAGCGGTTCCCCAAACTGACAGAAAACCATGGCCCCGCTATCTGTGGCTGCTGCGCAGGGGCCAGCGTTATGGATAAAACCCAAACATGCCGTAACCCTGCAAAAGCATCACTAACGGCACTTGAAAGTGAGCATGTGTGAGCACCCTGCGCTGGAGCTGGCCTCTCTCCTCCCCTCTTGCGCGGCTGTAGCGAGGCCCAATGTGGGAACCTATTTCCCTGGCCTCCCTCTTAAGACAGAAGTTATTTCTCACAACTGTAACCAGAGGAAGAGACAACACATTTATATCAGGCTTGCACTTGGCTGGGTGTGTTTATGCATTGTTTCTGAAAACTGCACTGGGCCCGTTAATGGTGTGGGACAAAGTTCAGTTTGTACGATGCAAAGAGGGCTGGGGGGGAAGATGACCTGCAGGTCGATACCATGGCTTCTCCCTGGGAATTTCTTTTATTTTAATATTTCCAGTTTGTTATAATCTGGTCCCTCCTGAGGGAAATAATTTGCTCTACTCAGTGTGTTTTATAAGCTCCAAAGAGAAGCTCTTGCTTTGCTGGAACAACAGAGAGGAGGAACCAAAATATCCCACAATGGGAAAGAAAACGTCATAATATTCCCTTCAGATCCAAGGCAGGATTTTTTATGAAAGGAAGGAGGAAGCCTCTTCTCTAGCAATCTATGGAAAAACAAAATACCAACACAATCTTTGAACTGAAAAGAAAAAAACAGCAGAAATGCAGTGGAGGATGTGTATTGGGAGCTCATGGGTCCCTAGCCCTCCTTCAGACACTTGCCCAAGCTTTTTACACACCTTAGGAGCTTTTTAGTCTCTCTAGCTGTAATGTAGGAGTCAAACATCAACCTACACTTTTTTTTATAGTTAGTTGATGGCACTACTGCCCTGTCAAACCCCATGTTTTTCTATAGGTGAAAGCAGTGTAGCAACACTGGAGTGAAGGAAGCAGGGACTTTCACTGTCTCAGCTGAGTAAGCAGGTAAAATTTCCAAACTATCAAAACAATTTAGAAATGTAACCCCATTTATTTAGGGCCAAGTCATTTAACCTGAAAGGAGCAGTGTGTCCTTGCAACTGAACCACTATTAGGCATCCAAAAAATAATAATTCAACCCTAGTTTAGGTGTCGGCACTGCAGCATGCCGTTCAGAGGCGCTGAACACTTCTGAGTCACTTGGGCACGAATGAAGTCTGTTCCTCAGACAGCATTTATCTGGGGTGGGAGATTGATAACGCCCTGCTTTAAAGCCTCCACAGGCAGGAGGGGATGCTAGTGGGGAGCTGGGGCAGCCGTTGTGTCCATTCTGGCAGGAACAGGGCCAGCTTTTCTAACCTCCAGTTACCTTGCTCAGTCCAATCCCATGGCACTTTCTGTTTGTTTAATGCTGTCCAGCAGCCTTGAGATAACAGAGATGTTGCCGGAGAGAACGGGGCCAGCTTGGGGCTGGCCTCGCATCTCTCCAGTGCCAAACAGATTGCAGACCAGGGACACTTCAAACATGCTGGATCTCCAAGTGGGCCATGATGAACAATACCAGAGGTTCAGGACTCAACTGCAGGTACTTTTGGAGCTCTGAGATGTCTGCTCATCACCTAACCATTAGCAAAGTCTGGCCTAATTCGATCGTCTCAGGGCTGTGCTGGCCACTGAGATTGTGGTCAGTGTAGAAAATGCTCTTCTGCTCCAAAGAAATGAAAAGGAGCTTGTCAAAAATAACACACGTATGCATGTACACATACACATATGTAGGGATATGTATAAACTTTCCCTCTGAGAGCTGTGTCGGGGATGGAAAGGTTTACAGGCCCTGCAAAAAGCAGTGTCGTCAGGCAGGAGGAAAATAGGAAAGTGCAGCAGCTGCAAATCCTCATACAACATCTCACTTAAAATGTCATGTGTGCTACTTGGTTTAAATTGTCACCCCTCCAGCAACCACAAACAATGCAGAAACAGCAGATGTGTTTTCTATTTAGAATTAAACAGTTTATCTCAACCACTGTCATTGTTACAGAGGGAAAATAAATAAATATCCATGTTAATGTAAACTTCAAAAGGTACTTTCTGGCATGAATGGCTATTCTGAATCCAGATTTCACTGAGAAAACTAGGATTTGACTGCAGATTTTTTTTTGTATTTTTTTTTTCCAATAGGGATGCTGGCAGCTCAGCATGTAGTAAAACTTAGACTGGTCAAAAAGATTTTTTGGCCAGATATAACATCCAATAACTCATGTCATTTAGACTTAATGGTTCATAAAATTTAAGTAAACATCATAAATGTCTTTTGTTATTAAACTTTCCATTCAAACATTTTGTTTAACTCTTTCTTAATGGAGAGTAAAGATGACATTTCGGGCATATATTTGCCTACATGATAATCTTAGAGTCACTTTATTGAGATTTAAATATTTTACACAGTCTCAGCCTAGGCAAGCACTCAGCAAGAAAAACAATAGCTGGTGTGAGCATGTTCTATGGAGGAGTTAAGCTAATTATGAATTTGACCTTTAGAGGTCAAGGTCAATTTATTGTACAACTCTTAGTTTTATAAGTCTATCACTTTGTAGGGGCAAGCAGCATCTTAAGTAAGAGTGACCATATTAATATAATTTGATCCTTTTTTTATTTTGAAGAGGAGACACTGTAAAGGATGGTGATGAGTGGTGTAGTTGGGAAAGGCCTTAGGAGAATACAGTATTTTTGTACAAAGAAACAAATGTACAGTTTCCTTTAGTCATTGATACTCTTTTACATCGATGCTTTCATTTAAAATACAAAAACAAAGCAGAACTCTGTCTAGTTGTGAAGATATTTTGACTAAATGAAGCTTGATTTGTTTCCACTGCCCAAGGAAGGTTCCAAAGCTGAATATCACTGCGTTCTTTGAGTGTGACATGGCCTTCACCAATACCTTTCTTGTGTTTGATTTGCAGCCAGTATTTTAAGACCTCACCAGTCAGCTTGTTTCCAGATTTTATATTTTTACAATGAGTTTTTTGTCTTTAGGCAAGCAAACACACAAATGTTCCTGTTAATCTTCCTGCCTGCAATGGGACCAGCAGTAAGCTGCAAATCATTAACTGCCAGTAGTTAGTTAATGATCCTGTAACACGTTCAATTCAACACTTGTTTCTCCGCAATTGTCACAGTCCTGCAACTCTTCAGGACTTCTTGGTAGTTAACTAGATGTCTGCAGACTATGCAGTGGCCAGGACAGGGTGAAAGTCAGTGTTAGCATTTCAGAATGGCTGTGAGCTGGAGACGACACTGTACAACACACCATCCTCTGGGGTCCCTGTAAGAAAGGAGCATTTTCAGAGCTGCGTAGTTTCCCAGTGGCTAAGGCCAGAAAGAATCATTAATTTGTCTGGTCCAGGGGTCGACCACAAGCGCACAATCGAGATTCATCAACATGAAATCTCAGCAACCCTTTTCACACCCCAGAGAGCTGATCTAATTCAGCTGTCCTGTCCTCAGACAAGATTAGTCTCCAATGTCTGGGAGGAAGGGAAAGGAAGCTCTCCCTCTGGACAACTGGGACCGGTTGAGTGTTTCAAGGGGATTCCCTCTTCACCTCTCTAAGCAACTGCCTCTAACCATGATTTTAAATCACAGCCCTTGATTACCTTCATCTAGCAGTCAATATAATTTCTGTGTGTGAGGTGCAAGCACTTAACCTTCTCATCTCATTCTGTTAGCTATCCTGAGGAGAGGTAATGTGAGTAGGTGAGGGTAGAGCTGGTTTCAAGGAATTGCACTTCTGATCTGATCACTGGTACAGGCTTGGTGCGGTAAATCTGCAAAAATGGGTGAAATCATTTGGAATTAAAGCATAAAGGCTTGTATGGGCATTGGGCATCTCTGTTAATGATTTTCTGCCAGCCTGGCCAATGTGGCCATTACGACTTCTGTCTGTCTTGACTTGTCTTCTGGTTTATGTGACTTAAATATAGATCAGAAGGACTTTTCCAAATGTGGTGTTGCACCTAAACAGTTTTTCCAGAGCAGCAATTCTGGATCAACAATCCTGAATAATTTCATAAGCAGACAATTTTAATGTGCAATAACAATTCTCACCTGCGTTTGTGCCAAGCAAAGTTTCAACTGTAAATGATCTCTAGGAGGATACATATTTACCCAGAGGAGGAAATGCATTTATTTTATTATAAGACTGAACTTGTACAGCTGAAGGAAGATACATAATACAAATGGAATGGACAGAAATCTGTTACTAAATGGGAACTGAAGAGCTTAATTAAGTGCATCACTGGACAAATAAGCTGTTTAGTTCTTAATATCGATTTGAGTGTTTATGCGTATGAGCATCCATAAAGTCTCCCAGTAACTGTAGTGTATACTTGCATATAGAAACTTTTCCAGAGTTATAGCTTGGAAATATATTTTTCTGACATATATATGAATATTATTCTGCTTCCAATACTTTAGCTATTGCCTAGAGTGTGAGGGAAAGCAGAGTGTGGGAATTACAAATCAGAAGGCAATTTATTTATTTTTAAAATGCTTCCGCACAATTTAAAATTGAATTTCAGTAACCTGGATGCTTGAACAGATGAATTTGAAGCCAGTATAATTTTCTTATTGCTTCCCTTATTTTCAGACAGCCTTATCTGAAACAATTTTAGGCCATAATTCTTCGTGGATTTTGACAAAGAGACCTTCCAAACCAACAAGAAGTTCACACTAAAACAATGCTATCAGATAGGAAAAGTAAATTCTAATGTTATCTCCATGTCAGAGAGCACAGATAAGTTCTTACAGCATTGCTCTGGAAAAATGGATTTGCTTCCTTACTACAGAAATCATGCTATTGCTATTAGTCTCAACAGAAACAAAACAGAAACAAAATTAGATTCTGACTCAACTATTTGTGTTCAATAAAGGCAAAATTTTTTTAGAGAGATAGAGAATAAGTAACAACAAATAATCTGATTTGGTTATTTTCCTTTTTTTTGTGAGCTGCCTAGTAAAACCAAATTATTTGCTGAGGCTGTTTTATTTTCTTGTTTCCTACATTGAATTATGCAATTACTTATGCATCATATAGAGCTTCTTTGAAGTATTTAAGCTGCGTTCATAATGTTTATTCTTACAGAGATCATGCCAAAGTTTCACTGTCTTGATTCAATGAATAACCCTCAGACTCTCGTTTCCAAGGTTGACACAATCAAATATGCAGCGTACTTGATTATTCTCTGATATAAAATAAAACATCTAACATTGCCTTTACATCCTTTTCTCAGTGAACATGGACCGTAGCAAATTTATTCATCAGAAAAAATCATGACCAAAAGGTTGGCCAAACTTAACCTCTGATTAATTCAGTTTTATCTAAGCGTCTACAGAAGCAAAATAACTGGTAGCAAGTCTGCAGCTCCAGGCAGTACTCTGTCTCAACACAAGGTATATGCAGGTCAATTGTGTTTTGTTGATGTCATGCTAAATAGATAAAGGTATCTGTGAGGCAGACTTTAGGGGTATGATTACATTATTCAATTTCATCTTTTATTTTATTTTAAAAATTTACTTATATTTTAAAACAGAGAGAAGTATTAGGATTCCTGAAATGCCTTCTCCAAGTCTTTTCTTTCCAATGAGTGACTGCCTTAAAGTAAGGACAAGAACTGCTTCATCACTGCAATGTTATTTCACAGGGATCACAGGGTGAAACCTTTCCTTTCCACCTGGGAAGACAGGCTCTGCAGCCTCATGCCAATAATGAAATAACGGCTTAAAATTCTACTTTCTTCTGAATCCTGCACCCTGGCTTATCTCACAGCCTCATGCCTGGTTTCAGTCCTCAGTATCTCCCTTTTAGGGACTCGAAGCATCCTTCCCTGACAGGGTTGACAACAGGCATCACACTCCTCATACCCACAGGAGTTTTGTCTGTCATCGCAATGGCTTCCCAGTCAAGCCTGTGCACCCCTGAACAGCGGGAATGAGACAGCATAGCAGGTGCTCAGAAGTGGCCATCGCAACTTAAGAGCATAATGGGTATCTATTCCCTCCTCCTAAAAAAACAGGGAACATAATTTGGTTCTGATTTCCTTTACAGACAATTTTAAATAAATTCATCCATACGTCTTCAGAGCTCTTTTTCCTCAGCTGATGATGGGAAACAAAAGGGTCATGACCATCTCTGACTAACCACTTGACCTTATCACAGTAAAATTACTGTTTTTGCAATGGAGAAAAAACGTTTTTGAGAAAAGGGAAGACAGAGGGAGACTAAAGTAGGGAAGATGAGGAAAGAAGGGGGAAGAGAGATTTTGAAGACTAACATTAAAAAAATGTTAATTGTAAGAGGTGAAAAACAGGGTCGATGCATATGATGATGTTACTAGCCACCCTAAGAATGATGTATAGTTTTCAAATTATCAAATGGTTTTGTTATCAAATGATCAAATTAATTAAACTCCAGTGTGGCAGAGGGGTGCTGCTGGGATGGTTGTCTTTGTGACTTTGGAACACAAGATAATTAAGAAACCTAAGACAACACCTACATTTTCCTGAGAAGTTCATTCACTGATGAGCAAACTCTATTTTGACTGCTTAGATTGAAAATAAAAGAATTATTATTAAGATTATACTATGACGTCTCTCAGAATGAAGGTAAGCTTCGCTTGAATATCTTTCAGAATATGGATGGAAAGGGAAGGAAGCTCTAGCTGTGAACAGTGAAAAAAGGAGCTACCCCAGATATCACTCAAGAAAGGAAAGAGTTGCTGCTGCCACCTTGGCTTTCTAGTGACTGCTGTGGGTGAGCAGGGTGGTGTTTGACACTGACTGCTGGTAGTTTGCTGTGGGGTTTTCTCATTGGTTTGATATTCCCAAATCTTTTAGGGCATCTTTTGGTTGATGCGTTTGGCACATAATTACGGATGCAGTTACAGTTAAGAGATGACAACAGCAGCATATATAACTCATGCAGCCGTAGACCTTTGTTTTACTCAGCTTACTATATGGTCTGACTGTACTTTTGTTCCTCAGCACCTGGCAAGATATTGTCACTATGGGAAACATCAGCAACAGCCACATCAGTCAGGAGAAATTAGGTACAGTGTTAGGATGGTGTTTGCTGTTTCTGGTTTGCGTAGGAAATTTGTCTCAGACTGAAATTAAAGTATATGCAACTAATGAGCATTACAATGGAATTAAACATTTAGACTGGCTGGCCTGACTGGATTTTTTTTCTAATATCAAATGAATATCTGTAATCGTTTTTGCTATCTATGCGGTTCAGATTTTCATGGCTGTCATAATCAGCCATCCCATCCAGGGTATGGCCATCATTCTCAGTATATTTTTGGTTGGGGTATTGTGCAAGAGACTGTGGGCTACCAGGTATCTATGAACCAGGTGCTACGTGAAAGTATTGACCCTTGCAGTGATTTCTCTGGGACATTCTCCTGGTCTGAAAGATGCTGTCTGTTACTGTTTTAACATAAAGATGCTCTCATTAGAGACAGTAAAATCTCTGAAGAGCAAAAGAAGTGTTAATTCTCATCTTGATTACTTCTTCAGCTTAGGCTTGAGCACTCCAGCTGGGGTGGAAGGCCTGTTCAGTGTCCTGCCTTCAGAGTGTACTGGAACCTGTTCAGTTTTTTAAAAGCTCAGGAAAGAATACTGTTTCCTTGCAAATTAGACCATTCAAGGACACAAAAGCAGTAAGATGAACTTCTCACTTTGACTGAACTTGGAATGCTTATCTCTGACACCTCTATTCATTTCCATATATTGTTATTAATTTTGCCATCCTTTTATATATGTGATGTTGAACACTGAGTAGCATCATTAATTAAAAGCTAATGAAATCAATGACATTTCAAAAAGGCACACAGTTACCTGTGTAAGAATGACTTGTTAGTTCTCTGTGCATGTGAAACACAAATAATCTTTCCATCTGGGTAAAACAGTCAGGGACTCAACAGGACACAGCTCCTTGAATTGTCATGGAAAACTAAAGGGATGGGGAGAGAAGCCAGAGGGAGCAGTCCAGAGTTGTTTAGTCACAGCGGCAGCAGCCATCCCACAGGAAGTATCTCTGGACAAAAGGGAGAGGGGTGGTCCCCCTTCCGCTGCTCTGACCCTCACAGTGTTGCAGGCTTGTCTGCAGGGTATTAAAGCCAAGGAATATGCTGCTCAAGAAAGCCCAAGACATTAGAGCAAAGCAGTGCATCACACACCATGACAGCATCTGCACCAGGTAGGAATCCTGCAGGCTTGGGGCTGCCTTTGAGAGGACTGATACTGTGCAGATGAGCAGCAAGAAAACAGCTTTCAAAACCCTGATCACAGCCAACACTGCAAACCTCACTGCTCCTTCAGTTCACCAGGTTTTCTTCACTGCAGCCTTCCTTCTGATTCAATCAGATACCATATGCTAACCGAGCAAAGAATTTCCGCTTATCACTTCCTAATACAGCCGATGTTAGACACAACAGTCGGCCAGATACAGATGGCCGCTTCCAACAAAACTCGGCCACGGACTTTGCCCTGCACTTAGAAGGAGGAGGATTCTTCAGTAATGTAGCAGGGCCAAATTAAGTCTGTGTTTGGTTTTTAAAAGGAAAGCAAAATTATGCAGATGTAAAATTTTGGGAGGCCAGATGGATTGTATCTGGAAGTGTTTATAATTTTTAATATTTTGAAACCAGATGTTGATGCACAGACATTGCTTGTTGCAGCCATAGGAAGCTGTGTTAGAAGGACACTCTCTAACCTTTGTTAAGAAATTACAATGTTTTGATCCAGTTAAGATCAACTATTAGTACAGAACTGGCCAACCACTGCTGTAAGCTGTTAAAAAAATAGGAAACAGATGCTCAATAGAAAGAAAGCTATCAGCCACAGCATTCCTGATCTTTTTATAAAATGTAAACTTAAGTACTTTATGTGTCCTATAACAAACTGCTATGGAACAACTTTAGTAGTCAAAACATTTCACAAGATTTCATGAATGCAATTTGCATTTATTAATATTTCCACAGAAGTGCTGTCCCTGGGAAAAAGGGCACAAAGGTGGCACATGCCAGGTGATAAATGCAAAGCATTCCTGTGACAAGAACTCAATGCAGATACTTGTAAGACTGATGGTATTTTGATTGTAAGAAAGCAGCAGCTTTTATCCTTCAAATAGACTGTGGCTGTGGGGGAAGGAACAGCCATATCTACCTTATGTGGCAACATCTACAAATGTTAACAAGTATATGATAAGTGATCATATTTGCAGGAAGGACAACCACAGCAGTGCTCAGAAGTTTCAAAGAGGTTTTGCTATTGAAGCCCATTTCGTTATCACATTGAAGGATTAACTCTGCTTTTGAGGTTTCTTTCACCATCTTGCAAAGCTGAGCAATCTGGTCCTGCCCTGTTTTCCTAGCTAAGAATGGTGATGAATGGCTGGCTTAAGCTCATGCAGTGTCTGCCACCCTCCTCAGAGCTGTGGCTTCTGTGTCAGAGAAAGAATGGAGCTGGACAAAGACCCTGGAGCAGGTAAATTGTCTGAGTTCCACGTCTTCTTTTTGTCTGTAAAATGAGGATGATAATACTTCCTATCTCTTGCTACTTTGCCACTTTAATACAGACCAGTAATGGCAATAATTGCCAAGTCACTTCAGAGTTCAGTGGAGCCAAACCAGCACCCTTTCCTTCAAACCTTATGATACAGATTGAGTTGCTACTTTGAGAAAATTGCATAGCTGCATCATCCCCTCATGGGGACAACACAAGCAAATTAAAAATGGAGAGATGTCCTTATAGCAGTGCTCTTTTGCAAAACACATTTAGAGAAGCACCCAAATTGCTGCCTGTCGTGTCCACTTCATCCTCTGCCCATGCTCTCACAGGTTGGGGAACAGTGTCAAGCAGGCGATGCGATGGATGAGGTGATCTGATCTACATGGTCCTTCTGGGTTTTCTTAATTGTCTAAATGGCCCAGGGGAAAGGTAAATTCGACAGTCAGAGACACCACTGAACATAGTGTAAAGTGATTTTAGATAGATTTAGATCAGTAGAAGGGAGTTCAGACTAAGCATATTTGTTCTCTTTCTCAGCCAGATAGGCTGGGCTCAGAATTACCGTAGTCCTTGGCCATTTGTACCTTAGGTAACAAGTCCCAAGTAACTCAGACTCTTCATCCTATGAGCAATCGTGGGACAAATTGACAGTCAACATACCCTGCACCTAGCAGAGGGTCTCTCGGAGCTGCTCTTTTGTGAATCATCCTGATTGATTCACATTTTAAAAATGCAGTTTCTCTAACAGAGCAGCAGTAGTTTGTTAAAACATTGGCCTCGATTGCTGCACAACCCAAATAACAATCCCCAAGCTGTCCTCTCCATTTAGCACAAACTCCAGTGTTTATCATATGAATACAGCACAACCGCAAACTGGATTATTTTTTTCCTTTTGTCTTTTCCCCAGATTAGATGCGATTTGCACATGGGGCAAAGGGAGGAGATACCTCCTTTGCGTGTATTTTAGCAACCAAACAGTTTAGGCTTTTGTTCACAAACACACTGCTGCTTATTTTCTCCCTGTCCTTGTTTTTGGAGGCAATCCCGCATTTCAGCTCATGCTAACCAGAGCTATATTACATCTGGCACTGTCCCTGTGATTGCTCAGGCAGCTGGAACAAGTTAGATTTCATTGTTTCCTATGACTTCCCTTTTCATATCAGTTGCCATTATTCCACCTCTGTTGGAGTGCTTTTCCATCTTTGTACTCTCCTTCTGTTCTCTACAAACTGCCAGAAGTTTTCACTGTTTCTTCATTTCCACTGTGAAGAACATAGAAGACCAAATATCCAAAAGCAGATGATAAGGAAAATATAGTATAGCTTTTGGACCAAAGCAATGCAGATTGCAATAAAAGCTACTGTACTACTGCAATTGGGCCTATCGCTGTTAAATATGGGAATGTCTCTTTCCTGAGGGAGGGCAATGTGAGATGATTTTCAGTCATTCCTGGTTTAGTTTACAAAACTGAACACTTCCAAGCAGTGGCCCAAACCCCAGGTCCACCGTTCATGTAAAGCAGAGGTGATGTTAGCAGCAAAGTTTTGGCACATTATAACTTTGTGAGGGGAAGCTTCCCAAGACCCCTGTCCTTATACGATGTTCTCACTGTCTCAGGAGTGCTGATATGAACCTATATCCCCATAAATCCAGCCTGGGTAAGCCACCTTCTCTGTCCTTTCTGAGAGCTGAAAACATACCCACTAGTTCTTGTTTCCCTCACGCCATCATGTGCAGCTTGCTCCTTCCCTGCCAGATGTGCCAGCCGGGGTGGGCTTTGCAGCAGGTGCTGCCATAGTTTAATTTGTTGTTGCCTTGCAGTGCTTGTCTAAAAGCCGCTTCATCACCCCAGTTCACACTTCTGGATTATGGCTGGAGCTAGCATGAAGGATTGTGTTTTTCCCTGGCAATCCCCTGAGCTGTGAGCTGAGGTTGTGTCTTCTAAGTGTGATCATTTATGGTTCCAAAAGGAAGAAGGCATTGCATTTCATGTAGCATGGGTAACGTGTAGAAGATGCATACATTTTTTATGAAGTACAGATACATCCTAACCATTAATTCCTGGTCCAGATTTGGATTACTATTGTTTATTTGTTAAGTGCCAACAATGTGCTCAGAACTGTAGAAGATTCAAAATTAAGACAATCCCAGTCCTCAGGAACTTGGATCTGAAATTCTCCAAAAGTCAGAGGAGGTTTCAGATCAGGTGTTCCAGCTCAGGCTCATCCCCATTATGAAGTGGTGCTGAAAAAATCCAGATGCTTAATAAATAAATGCTGCATTTTCTTGTAAAAATGTAACATTTATTGTAACTGACTAATTTTTTTAATGAATATTTTGGAAGTGACGTCCATGTGGAGAAACTATAAACTGCAATAAATTGCACAGGGGTTGCCTGATGTTTCTGGGGGCTAAAGAAAATGGAAACTCTTGGCCAAGATGATGAAAAACTTTCAGACAAGCCAGGGAGTGAGTGTCGACATGGTGTAATCTTAGGCATCCATTAAAGGTTTCAGGCTACATTATCTGTGTAATTGCTGGACAGACAGGCACTGAGGCACCAGACCCTGTTATAGCAAGTAAATGTTAAGGCTGTGAGAACAGCAAAACTCATGTGTTGTTATACATTGGGAACTGAGGATCTCTCTTTTTTTCTAGCCATTATCCCTGAAAAAAAATAATTAAAAAAAGCATGAGAAGAGTGACCTACCCTTTTCTGGTGAAGTACAGAGGAAGGCTGGGAAGGAAGGGGTTAACTTTCTGGTGAGCTTTAGAGCTCAGTTCTTCACCCAAAGCAGGTCTGTCCTATGTACTGCATTGCTCATGAAATCCACAGCCATAGCAAAGTGGTGCACAACATGTGTGTGCCGCTTTTACCTTCCTTTAAAATTGCACCTCTGTTCCTGTGGGATCCTGCTCCTCAAACACCTTGCATTTACCATGGCAAACACAGCAGTTGACAGGAGGTGCACATTTGTTAGATGTGTAACCTGCTTTAACCAGAAGCAAAGCCCTAGGTGTTCTAGCTGCAAACAATTTATTCCTCATTAGTACTTCCGTGACAAATAAATCCAGCTGACACATGTGGCATGATCCAAAGCTCAGGGAAAGTTCCCACTGATTTTCATGCCTTCTAGATCAAACCATCACCAGCTAGAGAATTACTTAAATTTTAAATAAGAATTATTATTAAAACCAAAAATCCATCACTGTTTAGTATATGTCAGGGGAGAAAGCAAACACCTGTTCTTGGTAATTTTATTCCAAGTTTGTGTGAACATTTTGTTCAGCTTATTTTTCCTCCCATATTCCCTTCTTTCCCTGTCTCCCCAAACCGGTCAACCCTGACATTGCATTAACATAACTAATCTCTGGGTGGAAAAATTACATTCCATCGTGGATGTCTCTAGCCCAAAGAAGGGTGAGTGACACACCTGTCTCCTAGACCTACTGTGTTGTTTAGCATGGATAATAAATGAATGGATGAGATTTGTTCAAGGAATGTGTACAATTACAGGGAAATACTGTAAACCAGTCAAAAGCCTTTCCACCGGGACAGATCCTCCTGTCTTTACTCAGACAAAATTCCCACCACTTTCCTGTCTAAACACAACCTTATTTGCATTTCAGGTTTATTGTAGGCAGTCGGAAGGGAGAGGAGAAGAGGAGAGGTACTGCTAGTGCTGTTGTGCTGAGAATCTGGGCTAAGGTGGAGATAAAGAGTGGAATGACCCCTGGTGCTTTGCCTGGGAATTACTGGCCCTCAGATGAGCACTGAACTGCACTTCCAGCGGTGTCCCGCAGGCGGAGCGGGGTGCTGGAGCAGCGGCAGGCACAGAGCCTGCACGAACAGGCACAGCAGTCATGCCTTAGCATCTCTCTCTCCCCAATTCACTCAAAAAAGTGAGAGTATTTGCAAGCTTTGGTTTGGTTGATTTGGAACGGTATTTTTAACAGCTAAACATAAAGTTGCATGAATTGTGAGGCTTTTCCAGCACATATTAGGTTTTTTACAGACATTTTTTTTTACTGTGAGGGTGGTGAGGCTCTCTAGAGAAATTGTGGATGCCCCATCCCTGGAGGTGTTCAAGGCCAGGCTGGATGAGGCTTTGAGCAACCTGGTCTAGTGGAGGGTGTCCCTGCCCATGGCAGGGGGGTTGGAACTCAATGATCTTTAAGGTCCCTTCCAAACCAAACCATTCTATGATTCTATGATTCTATATTAGGGTTGTTTTAGAGAATAAAATTATGCCATTGCCTCCTTTAAATGCCTTCCTCCTTCAGGAAAGCAGTCCAAGTGTGTGGTTAGAGGGTGTGGATGGGAAGAGACACAGGCAATTTACTGATTACCGCCTGCCCTGCTGTTAACAGTGGTGCCCGGTATGGCTTGTGACATCCTATGCAGTTTTCAGTTACAAGCTCTTCTTCATGCCTCTCAAGCTCCCTGCTGCATTTGGGGTTATCTCCCTGTACTACCTCTGGCTCACTGTGCTAACTTTTACATCAACTTGTGACCACTTCAGCAGCCTGAAGGGTGACTTCCCACAGCTGGCTGCTGGGCTGCCAGCAGCCAGGTCTCGAAAACCCCAGTGCAACCAAAATGTGAGCATGAATGAGCTCTGAGGCCTCAGGCACCTTATCCCCGCCACTGCTTCCCCTGCAGCATCCGAGGGAGATGAAGGTCCAGATCGCTCCATCCCCCTGGAGCCCAGTGTCGGGAGATGGCAGTGTCTCACCGCCGACAAGCAGCGTCTCAACCAGCAGCTGGAGCAAAGAGGGCTGTGGCAGCACAAACCACAGACACAGAGAGCATTTATCTTGTTCTCCCCTGAAACATGCTCAGCTGTGCATTTGTATGACCCGTGCTTGATAAGCCGGTGCTGGAGGAGCAACTTGGTGGCTGGAGGCTGGGGAGCAGGAGTGGGACTAACCTTTGGGCACCTGCTGAGCTGGGGCAATCAGTCTGTGCTTTGCTAAACCAGGGGGCATTGCTCCCTCTTCTCCAGCCTGCAGGCTGCCTGCCCAGCCTGCTGCCACTGCCCGCGAGATGGGGATGAGGGCTGGGGAACAGGGACCCTCAGCTCTCCACTCCTTACACGTACCAGCCAGCCGGGTCAGGACCTACATGGGCTGAAATGACACCTCCTGTGCTCTGTGCTGGTGACACGGGTCTTCCTAAGGTACTGATTGTCAGACCAATGCAGGGAGCTTTGGAAAGTCTCTCCAGCTGATGAGCTGAAACCAGCAATTGCTGCTGCACAGGGTACAGAGAAACAAGAAGCTGGTGCAAGGCAGGTGGGCACACGACTAGTACCTCCTGCCCTTTGCAGCAGGCAAAGTGCAACTGATACTGTGTACAACCAGTTAGACACCTGAGCAGCTGAAGTTTCACATTCCTGTCCAAGCCTTCCCATAGTTCAGGTATTGAGAATCACAGTTTCAGCAATCATAGCAATATCTGCTTGGGATCAGCCTATATGAAAAAAGGGGAAATGTGGACAAATAGTCTACTGTAGATAAATTATAGGCAAGAACAATTGCATAGCTGTTCACCTGTAGCCCCCAATGGTTTATCTCTGCTACCAAGGGCTGAGTGATAGTAGAAATAATTCATGTTTTTCTGGGGGGTATCAATGTGAGGCAGAAAGGGAGACTGGCATTCTCCATCTCAACACTAGTCTATGTCTGGAGAAGACCACTGCTTTCCAGCAGCACAGCAGTTCATGAACATCTCATAGCCCAAGTGCTGCTGCAATAACTGCTACATGGATCTCAGGCTTTGATCTGCCCCAGCACCCAGCCCTGTCCCAGCAATGCTCTGTGCTTCTCCCATTCCAGTTCCATCCTCAGAGCTCTTTGTGTACCAGGCTCAATTTGGCAGTGAGGAGGGGCCATGCTTCCCAACATCTTCCTCCCCCTTAGCATTTCTCCTTCCTGGTCCCATGTCACATCCCCCCCATCCCCTGCACCCTTCCAAGGTCCCAGAGACTATCAGGTCGCTGGGACTCTCTAGTTTCTCTCTTTTTTTTTTTTTTAACAACAACAACAAAAAAGGTCTGCAAAGGTCTTTCCTTCCTTTCTGAAATTATTTTTCAAAAGCAGGAAATTTATGTCTGAATTTGTCTTTTCTTTCAGTCCCTTTTCTCTCCTGAGACTTTTCAGCACTCTTCCACAGATAGTCCAAACCACATGGAGAAAGAAAACTGTCATTTTCTGACCAACATTAGTAACGTGTCTGTCTGAGACCACTACTCTGCCCAGAAAGTGAATGGGTGCATTAGCCAGTGCTTCCACTATTTTTTTTTTTTTTGTATGTGTGTGTGTGTCTTAGATAGTGAAGCATTTCACAAAATTCTGTTCAGGAGCATCATGTTATTAAGATCAGCTCTGCCTCCAAAACAAAAAGCTATAATCTGCTTGTCATTTGTGCCAACCTGTTTGTGTCAGGGGCTAACCAATGGTGATGCCAAAGGATCTAGGGACCTGTAAAACATTCATCCCGAACTTGTATGGTTGTATTCCATTGAGACAGTTGTTGAAAAGTTTGTTGTATCCTGCAAATACAAATTCTATGTTTCAGAACATTTAGTTTTCTACTATTACCAGTAAGTTTCAGTAAGCTCCCAGAATAAAATGGGCAATGGAAAATGATTGCAACAACTATTAATTTTTTAAAGGAACCCTGGAAGTATTGCCACTGCAACACTGCAGCCCACATTGGCTTGCTGTTCTTTCCACCAGTTTTATCAAAATGCTAAGTAGTAGTAAAGACTTCAAGAAGTCACTATAGCTAGAAACCTTCGGAGAAGAGACCTCTTCAGTAATACCCTATTTTTCAGGAAGCAAATGAATATATCTAGCCTCACATCTCTCCTCAGCCCAACAGATGCTCTCAATCAATTGAACTGAAGTATGCTGAAAGATATAATAACACTGGCAAAGCCTTTCGGAGACCATCAACTACTGTGAATAATGCTATGACTAAGCCTACTATTTAAATGGCTGAGGTCCAAGGAATTTGAGGGCATAAGATACCTATGAGATTGGCCCACCAGCTCCATTTCAGTTGCTTCTCTCAGAAGGAATCAATACAGAGAAAATCTGTGACCTCAAACAGGCATCTAAAAGAAGACAGGGCCAGATCTTGCTTAAGCTTGCTGGCCATTTGTTTGCTACAAAGCCTCTCTACGAGGAAGGGCATGGGAATGCTGGTTCTTTTTTTAAGCCAGGGAGAATGCAGGAATATTTTGCAGATAGGTGAATTACCCACCCTCAATATGCTTGACTTCAGTAGAAAGGAAACTCATCCTGTGAAAATGCTGTGTTTTTCTCCTGGATTCTTTGAAAATCCAGTCTTGGCTCCAGAGATCCTATGGAATGTCTCCTGGGAATGTCTCTGTGGCCAACTCATTGCCTTGTTAAGCATGAGGTGATAAAGTTACAGAGATCCCAATATGCCCGTTTATCTCTGCCTGTTCTAACATGTTGAGAGCTGGAAAAGCCCTGCACACTGCAGTGCAAACTCTTTGGACCACACTCCCGTCATCTCTGAAGGCTCTTTCTGTTGCTTCTGTAGGCAACAATAGGCCTGGTCTGCTTTGCTGATAAATTATGCAACTTGTATGAGACATAAGTTTGGCTTACAGCAGAAGTGTTTGCCTGGCCAAGAGGCATACTGTAACAACAAATGTACTTGCTGGATTGTCTACCATCACTGAAGTCATCGTCTTCCGGCTGAGGCCAAATGTTACAGTGCAAGTCTCCCCTCATCTCTCAGGCAAATCACAAGACTGCTTACACAACTCTGAGAAAACTTCACTGCAGATAGCATGCCACGGAGCTGACACTTCTGTAACGTTACACATGTGTGATCTGAGTTTATTGAATGATCGTCAGCTTTAGAGATGATAGCAATTCCAGGAGGTTTTCTCAAGTAATTCTTTCAGCTTGCTACCTCTCAGTAAATGGGCCATGCAGCGTAATCTTCTCTTTAAACAGCCTCCAAAACATTATTGCCACATCCTAGCGAGATGTCCGATTAGTCCCAAAAGGAGCAGGCTGTAAGGAGCTGAGCCAAAAATGGATTTTTAATCCCTCAACCTCTGAACTTGCTCAACCATTGTGAAAAGTTTATCCCTTGGCGTCCCTCAAACTTAGACTGTAAGGGCCATCGTCAGACAGCTGTAATTCTGTTTAGATCCCTGGATCCCATGTTGTCTATTTACTGGAAGCAGCTAGCACACATATCAATAGAAAGACATGGTTAGCATTATTTTTCAAAGGAAAACAATAATCCTGAAGTAACACAAGTGCTTGATTAGAATTAAGTAGGAGAAAGATAGGTTTTGATGCACAGTAATTGCAAAATGGACTAGAAAATGTGTTAGGGATTAGCAACAAAATAAATTGTAAAATACTGTATGAACAGAGATATTCCATCATCAAGGGGACAGAAAGAGTGAAATATCTAAATGTTGTTTCAGCTATCCCAGGCATCTTTGCTGTATGCATAGTCATGCACTACAGAGCATACAAGGTAATCAACCTCATGAGAGGTGTGAGTAGGAAGAAGGGGCCTGAAAAAATACAGTGTCATTGCCAAGTACTGCTACCCTCTCCTGACATGCCATGTCCACTTGATAGAAGTAGTCAATAATTGTTGTTATTTTACTTTCCCTATATTCCACAGTTCTTCCTTCTTCATAATATTGTGCAGGCAATACCAAATAAAATTGAGACAACAAATTCATAACAGAAAGAGATATGTTTTCAAAACAGTTATAGGTGACATGTAATTTTGACTGCCAAGCAAAGTTTTGAAGGAAAGAGCAAGACAAGTTTCAGAAAAGGCTGGAGTTTTAGATGATGAAAATTAATACCATCAATTCCATCAGTGCAGGTAGTTAGTTATACAAGTGGCCAGCCTGCTTTATTAAACCAGTAGCTTCTGAAAGACTGGAAGAAACCTGTTCAAGATCATAGAATCATAGAATCACAGAATCACCAAGGTTGGAAAAGACCTAAAAGGTCATCCAGTCCAACCGTTCACCTATTATCAATAGCTCCCACTAAACCATGTCCCTCAACACAACATCCAGTCTTCATCTTTCCTGAAAGTTTTTCCTTTTTCCTTGAGATACCTGGTGCTGGTCCCTGCCAGAGACAGGTCAGACCTGATGGGCAGTTTGTCTAATGAGATCTGATGTGGCTTTCCGTAACACATGACGAACCTACCTAAGTTCTCCTGAATAACTTTGGAAGAAAGACCAAAATGAATTCCAATTTTGAAATCATCCAGAGAGTCTCGAAGAAGAACCACCAAGGTGGGACAAGCTTTGAACATGGGGACCACAGCAGGCTGTAAGGAGCTGGCGAGTGAGTGCAGCTCTCAGTAGTGCTGGCCCTGGGTTTTAAGATACTGAACTAGCCTTTCACTCATCTATTTGCTAGGCTTTGTCCATCATTAGAGATACTCTTCTCAATGGGCAGTTGATGTAATGATTTCTGTGTTTTAAAGAGAAACAACAGAGAGAATATTTTGCAGGGGAGATCAGTATATCTGAAGAAATTACTGCAAGCAAGCAAGTGGAGAGTGGCTGTTCCCACAGCTATGGGTTGGGGATTGCCAATGGTGCTCCAAGCATCTGCTCACATATNATGTCCACTTGATAGAAGTAGTCAATAATTGTTGTTATTTTACTTTCCCTATATTCCACAGTTCTTCCTTCTTCATAATATTGTGCAGGCAATACCAAATAAAATTGAGACAACAAATTCATAACAGAAAGAGATATGTTTTCAAAACAGTTATAGGTGACATGTAATTTTGACTGCCAAGCAAAGTTTTGAAGGAAAGAGCAAGACAAGTTTCAGAAAAGGCTGGAGTTTTAGATGATGAAAATTAATACCATCAATTCCATCAGTGCAGGTAGTTAGTTATACAAGTGGCCAGCCTGCTTTATTAAACCAGTAGCTTCTGAAAGACTGGAAGAAACCTGTTCAAGATCATAGAATCATAGAATCACAGAATCACCAAGGTTGGAAAAGACCTAAAAGGTCATCAAGTCCAACCATTCACCTATTATCAATAACTCCCACTAAACCATGTCCCTCAACACAACATCCAGTCTTCATCTTTCCTGAAAGTTTTTCCTTTTTCCTTGAGATACCTGGTGCTGGTCCCTGCCAGAGACAGGCCAGACCTGATGGGCAGTTTGTCTAATGAGATCTGATGTGGCTTTCCGTAACACATGACGAACCTACCTAAGTTCTCCTGAATAACTTTGGAAGAAAGACCAAAATGAATTCCAATTTTGAAATCATCCAGAGAGTCTCGAAGAAGAACCACCAAGGTGGGACAAGCTTTGAACATGGGGACCACAGCAGGCTGTAAGGAGCTGGCGAGTGAGTGCAGCTCTCAGTAGTGCTGGCCCTGGGTTTTAAGATACTGAACTAGCCTTTCACTCATCTATTTGCTAGGCTTTGTCCATCATTAGAGATACTCTTCTCAATGGGCAGTTGATGTAATGATTTCTGTGTTTTAAAGAGAAACAACAGAGAGAATATTTTGCAGGGGAGATCAGTATATCTGAAGAAATTACTGCAAGCAGGCAAGTGGAGAGTGGCTGTTCCCACAGCTATGGGTTGGGGATTGCCAATGGTGCTCCAAGCATCTGCTCACATATGCAGAAAACAAGGCAGTTTTCTTTGGTCAGCCTTGTTACACTGAAGAAGCCAAACACACATGACTGAACATGGCTTTTCCAAACCGCGCATTAATGTGACATAGCAGTAAGCTGCTGGGAAAAGGGAGCTGTGTCATCAGCCATGGAAGGGTAAGCTGGACCATGAGAAAAGCTCTGTGTTGGGAAGTAATCTACTTACTGAAAACCACCAAGGAGCTCTGGATTAAGTACAAAGATGGAGAAACTGGAAAGAAGCATATCAGCCAGGATCACATTACAGAGCCTGCATGCTCTGTTATTTAGTTTGCTGTTTTTAATGTAGCAAATATCAACACATTTTGTTTTGTTCCTGACTGTTCTAATAAATCCCAACAGTGTGACAAGAGTTCTGGCTTCTTCTATTCATTACATTATCCTGAAATCCATGATAAAACCTCTGAAAATGTTGCCTCTTCATATAAAAAAGCATCGTGGAGACTGATTGTGAATTTACTACTGTGAGAATTGAGAAAAAAAAATTAATAGCAATAAAGGCTTACAGTTTCAAAGCTAGGAGTACAATGGGGCAATTTATCATGACAATTTTTTTCTTGTAATACATCTCAATATTGAAATAAATGGTTATCAGAGATAAAGGGGGGTTCACCCTCTTAATTCTGAAATACACCAGAACAATGTATCCACTTCTTTAAACATCTCATCCTCTTAAAACCATTTAAAAGGAGCTATTGTCACAGGGTCCAGTGGCTGCTTTCTATGGTCAGATGTTTTGTTCTGTGGTGTTATTGCATCACCACAGAAATCACTGCTATTGCATCACTGCAGAGATCACTATTGCAGAGTCTCCACGGCAGAACAAGATTCCTTGTGCCAAGTGTCTGTAGCTTTGTGTACTTAGAATCATAGAATCACAGCAAATGCTTGCGCTGGCTCTGAGATTTACAGGTGCAAGGAAAGATATTAATCTCAGGACTACCAGTGAAGTTACAAGGAAGGCTGAAATTAGCCTTCAGCAAACACAGCCAGCTGAAGGAAGTGATGGATCACATGTTCTCCAGGTGTTTTCTGGCATAAAACCACAGAGTAGAGTCTGATGGTGGCTCAGCAGGAGGGGGGACAAGAGACGGCTGCCAATTAAAGATACATATTCTACCTACCTCTATGAAAGTGGTTGGATTACTAAGTAGAAATTCAGTATCTCCTTCAGCAATTCCTCATAAAAACCAGCCCTTTTTCGTTATAGACCTATGCCAATCTCTGCACATTGAGCAGAATAGAAAAGTTCAACAAGGATAAAAGAAGTCACCTGGGGCCTTGGCCAGAGAAGAAATATTGGATTTAGCAGTGGGTAAGGGCAGAGAGATGAGGTTAGTCTGGGACATGTGATTCATATCCTGCCATTCTGTGCCACCTTTGATCACTTAGTGCCACAGTTACCTATGTGTTTGAACAAAATAGCAGTGCCTTTCCATTCAGCAGGGAGGAAGCAAGCTGCGCCTCTCTCCCTGAAAGCTCCCTCCTTAGGCTTGCTCAGTTGTAGAGCACCACATCTCTTGGTAGGGAGTCACATGAAGGGCTTAAGCTTGTTGAGAAACTGGAGGATTGCCTTTTTAGAGTAATATAATACACAGGGAAAGAAAAGAAAGGAAAAATTCTGGTTGTTAACTACCAGCCTATCCTGACTGCTCTTTTCTACGGGATTTGTGAGAATAACCACGCTGGGACCCAACAGTAAGTAAATATGCCAGGAGAAGGCTAAATTCACCCATGCTGTTAACACCTCTGAGCAGATTGCTGTGAACATGGTGACAGGTGATGGTGTATTTCACCATCCAGTGTGGGAACAAGTGACATGTAAAAGGTAAACAAGGTATTTCTCTTGCAGAGCTCCATCCAGAGTGCAGTGTGTTCAGCCCAGCTGCAGTGAGGCAGGAGCTGCCTTGGGAAACCACACATAAACCATTTCTCTCAAGTGGTACTGACCAAAGGGACTCTGCTGTTACCCACTTTAATGGGAAGGACTGGATCCTTAGAGGATCCCTCTGACCTTTTCACTGAGAAATGAACAACTAACCACTGAATTTACAAACTAGATTTGGAGATTTAAAACCTTTCTTCTCCAAAAGAAAGCATCAAAAACTGGAGATTCCTATCACCTACATGGCTGCCCAGGATGGGACAAGTTTCTGTCCTTTAAAGGAAGGATCTCAAGCAGCATGGCCACTTCTCCCTTGGGGCAGTAATGCTATTTAGCACTGTGGACAAAGTAACAAAATGGTTAGCAGTGCACACAGAACTGGGAATGGCATGGATAAATGCCAGAAAAAATGTGATGGTCCATCTGTGTGCACTGCCCCTGCTCCAGCAGCAGAACTGGAGAGTGGCCTTCAAAATGAGGAGGTTGTCAGCAGCTGTGACCCAAGAGCCCAGCAAGAGTCCAGACTTTCTGCTTCCAGCTCTTGGCAGTGGGACCAGCAGTATGAAGGGACCAGTAGCACAAAAGGGACAAGCAGCACTTCCATGGTGGGACCAGTAGCACGGATGGGATTTGCCTGAGCAGCACAAGGGGCCTGGAGCAGTGGTACCCACCTGCCGGTGGGTTTCTTTGCTCCATCCACACTGCCACGTGCCGAGGGGCTGACTCTTTCCCCACGTGTGCCCCACTGCTGCAGCTGCCAGGAGCAAGGGGGGAGGCTGCTGCGATCCGTTATTTATGGTGAATTTGGGCTTATTATTGCAGGGCATTCCAGCACACAGACTCCACAGCATCTTGTGGGGAGATTGCTGTGTGATGAATAGACTGAGAAAGGCCAGGCAAATGGTATTATTATAACACTACATAAATATGGGGTTTTTCATTTAACATTAAAACACCTGATTTCCTTTAAAGTTGTAAACATGTCACTTTATTAGGGCTGGGAGAACTGATGAATTTAAAGTCATTTTCAGCAAACAAGTGGTAGCCTTTCTGCTTTCTAACTGGAGGTGAAGGAAAGAAACCTTTATCATGAAAACCTATGGAGGAATAAAAGGGACAGGAGAAATCTGTCGCCTGCTCTGAAGCTTCCTATAGGGAGGGGAAGAGCCACACAGGTGACATTGCTGGAAAACAGTTAGAAAATGGGGGAAATACATGATATAATCCCCTTGAAAGAGTTGGCAGAGTCTTTATGTTTTGTAGCTAATAAATTTAGCTTTCAGGAGGAAATTCAAATAAGCTGCATTTACTAGTTTTTAAGAATGAAAATGAATGCATTAATTATGTACAATGTTACCATCTGCTAAACGAGGAAATTTTGGCTAGGCCTTGGCAATTTCGTCCCAGACATGAAGTTTAAAAACAAGGCTTTTCAACCATAAAATTACTGCCCTGTAAAAGGACAGATAAAAGTCTAAGCAAGCGCCTCATTACTGTCAGAGCAATGATTTGTTGTTTCACTTTACTGTTGTTTTCCTGGTTATTAGAGTGAAGGCTGAGTCAGCTTGTCCATTATAAATAAACTGCTTTTAAGGAACCACAGTTTAACCAGAGAAGAAAACTTGCTCTGAGCATTTAGGTAAAGTGAAAAAATAAGTGAATGTGTTCCTCCCAGCTAAGACCTCTGTTCCACTGAGAACTAAGTTAGTCTAAGGAGGGTGTAAAACCAACTCAGAGATAACCAGGAAAGCACTGGGAGCCACAGTCTTTGCTCCCTGGGGGCTGACCCCAGGGGCAATGCTGCCCCAGCCATTGCCCTCTTCCCACCAGGATGATGGCAAACAACATTGCAGTGGGCAAGGTGAGAGGTCAGGTGAGTGGGGTGGGCGCCCACCTTGAGAAGGGACCTGGGCAGGACCTCTTTCCCCTCTCAACTGGCCATGGGGGCTGGGTGGCTATGTTTTGGCCACCAGGCAGTTTGATGCTGAATATGTTATTCGTCAAGATTATTCAGGACTTGCGATAAAACCCTAATTTTAGCTCCCAGTGAGTAACAGAAGTTGGGCTTTGCTAATAACCTTACCTCCATCAGCTGCCCCGCTTCAGTGGCCTGTGGTGATTGCTTAGAATAGGATTGCATTTCATAAATCAGTGTGCATATACACTTGGTTCCATTCTCCTCCCTCCTCCATTTTTTTCTCCTTGTTTTGTTTTGCTTTAAGTATGAGTGATCATAAGGCACAGACGTCATTAAGGGTTTCTGGTAAATACCCTCTTGCACGGCTGCAGAAGTGTAACACATGCACCAGTTATGGTTTGTACCATAAAACCAAATCAAACTAAAAGTTTTCCATGTGAGAAAGATAGCATTTGAACCTGATGCACTCTTTTTGCCTGCAAAAACCTGTGGACCAGAGTTGGTGGGACAGTTGGAGGAGATAGCTGTATGGGGTAGGGGTTCAGAGCACCACCCCCCGCTGCAGCCAACTGACAAACTAACCATAGCTTCTCAGTGGCTAAATACTTTCTGGGAAGATTTCTTTTTTCAGAACCCTTCACCATGGGCATAGTGGTTTTAGTGCTGGGTAAGGAGGGAGATTCCATTTTTTTCATTTCTTCTTCCCATATCTTCCACTCTCTTTTTTTTTCCTTTCTGATTTCAGAAACATTCCTCTTCTGTCTTGCAACCAAACTAAGACCTTTTTGCATAAGAAAGCTAGAAAACAAGAAGAACCTGACCCAGACAAGCTGAAAGCAAAGAACAGGGGCTTGATATGTGTCCTGGTTTCATCTGAGACAGAGTTAACTTTCTTTATAGTAGCTCATGAGAGGCTGTGTTTTGGATTTGTGCTGAGAAGGCAGCTGATAACATACTGATGTTCATAGTTGCTGCCAGGACAGTCAAGGACTTTTCAGCTTCTCTGCTGTGCCAGTGTCTGCAGGGGCAGGAGAAGCTGGGAGGGAGCACAGCCCCATTACTAGCCTAGGATTCCATCATAAATTTAGGATTGAAACCCAAATTGGCCAGTGACATATTTCATATCATGTATGTCATGCCCAGTATATAGATGAGGATCTGTCCAGAAGCACTCTCTTGCTCTGGGTCAGCTCTTTTGCTCCGGGTCATCTTGTTGCAGGTGGTCCCTTTCCCAGGGTCTTCTCCCTCCCTCAGTCAGCTCTTGGTCTTGAACACTCAGTCTGTTATCTCCATTCCGGGACTGCAGTTTTTGGACTCTCCCTGTTCCAGGATCATTAGCCAGGAGCAGACTGAGTCTCGGTGATCAGGTGGTGAGCAGTATCGCGCATTTTTATATTTTTATATACTACTATTATTAGCATAATTAATATTATAATTATTATTTTCAATATTATTGTAGTTCTGTTATTAAATTGTTCTTATCTCCACCAATGAGTCTATCTTCCTGTTACCCCTTTAATTCTCTCTCTCATGCCCGGGAGGGGGGAGGGTGAGCAAGTAGTTGTGCTGTTTTGCTAGCCAGAGGGTAAAACTACAACAGATGCCAGTTGAGAGCCACACTCACCAGACTCCTGCCATGGCTCAGACTTTTTTCTGGCTGACCTGGTCGGCTCCTGATTTACTCTTTTTCTAAACAGGGCTAGAAGTGTTCCATTCATCGACGTCGGTGTGCACAGTCCCAAAACACATTTTGGTTTAAATGAGTCAACAATTTCTAATATTTTCCAAATAGCTCCAGTTATTTTTTTCATGTAAAAAAAGTGTGTGCTTCCTGGTGAAGGGAACAGTAGATTGTATAGTCGCCTTGGAAACATGAAACACTTTCCATTTGCTGCTCCTCTGCAGCACTTAATTTTCCCCAACACTGAGAGCACAGCACAAAAATCAAGTCTAATTAACCTCAGTTCTCCGCCTGACTCCTTGATATGATATAGATCATTTAAATCCAGTCCTTCATGCTTCACTGGTCTCTTGCTTAATGTTTACTGAAGTGCATATGTGAATTTCTAACAACCTGTGTTTAGATGGAAGTTTTATGACTAATTCATCCAGCAAATTTGAGAAATGGTGCTTTGCGCAACAAAGGATTTTCTTTGCTTGCTCACTTAAAAATTGATTTGTGAAACTTTCTGGTGTTTCCCCCCTTTCTCCCTTTTCTTCCTAACTACAAAAAACAATTTTTCCTTCTTAATTTTTTATTAGTGGTTTCAAGCCAATGATTCAGTTCTTGGAAAATCAAACCTTGAAATCTGCAGAAAAACTAACATGCAAAAACAAACTATTGAGATGTTTTGACTTTCTCAGCATTCTTCCTACTGCCTGGAATTTTGGCAACTGAAACAATTCTCCCAAATTTATAAACATTTGCAAATTATTTCTGAATCCATTATTTGTTTGGAAAAAAAGAAAATGGATCAAACAAGTCAACCCTAAACTTGCATCCCATAGAGATAATAATACATTGGCAAACAACGGAAGAGGCACATAAATAATACCATTCCAAATCTCTGCTTGGTTTTCCTTGGGGATTCTCTGTAGGTAATGGAAAACGAGGAAGAGGCACTTTTGCACCGAAATAAGGAAGAGTTACTTCTCCTCCCATAAATCCTTTCAGTATAACGTTTTTACTTTAGTTCAGTACTGTGAATCATCATGTGCAGCACATATTCACAGCCATGTATAGCACTGAGTTTCTCAGCAATGAGAAATTAAGGTAATGCTGTGCTGTAACATGGGCAAAAGTTTTTAAATAAAAGCCCTCAATATCTAACTTTTACCCTGGTGTAAAAAAGGAAAAGTTCTGAAATCTCCCACAGTTTTAATGGGGAGGAAAATAATTTCCTGACCAGCTTTGATCTCACTCTCTTGAAATGGTACTGAATGGTTCCTCTTCTCTAGAGTCACATGCAAACCCATCTGGGAGACACAACGTTAAAACTACTGTGGGTGGGTCTGCTCAGTAGATGTACCTTCTTTATATTTTGTCCACCTTATTTTTGATATAACTTCCTTTTCATTCCTAAAATTGGAGTAGAAGGCAGACGTACATACAGAACAGTGATGTTTGTAACAGGCATGCTTTCATCTAACTCCCGGGAAAAAAACTCCACTATTTACAAGCTGTCTTTAGTGGCTGAGGCACTGTGGTTACCAAGGCTCTGCCACTTGCTGTGTTTTTCCCAAGATCACGTCTAAGTGTGCTGATAGCTCTGTGGTCCCACTTCTGCCTTAAAGCCTGTGCAAGCAGACTGAGGGGGTGGCACAGGGGAAGGCTGTTTCCCTCACACCAAAGTTAGTACCTCACTAGGACACAAAGCACTGCTCCCAGAGACGTTTATAAAGTTTAATGACGCTCAACTTTTACTGGAATGGCTCCTTGCTTTCAGTAGCCCAATCTGCCCCCTGAACAACCCATGCCCACAAGAAGGACATTAGCATAACATTGGTAAATGAATTGGTAAGGGAATTTAAATGAATATACTATGTGTCTAGACCTTCAAATTGGTTTAATCTGTATTTTGCCCCAAGGACACTGCAACAAAGTTGTCAGTTGTCACCCAGGCTGCATCTGGAGCATGACAACTTTGTGTTCTTGGTGAGGAAACCTTGGTGCAGAGCAGAGGGAGGCTCCTTCTGAAGGCTGCCCCCTGCAAACAGTATGCAGGTGAGCCAGCATCTGCCGGACCACAGGGGTACAGGGTTGCTCCAGGCATGAACCACAAACGCAGTGTAGACATAATTAAACAAGAGTCGTCACACTTGGTTTCTGTAAGAGACATTGCGTATGGAGGGTTTCAAGCACAAACCAAGCATCTTACAACATGGTATAGTGCAGAAAATGACATTTCCAAGTGTATTTATTGAGAAATAGTAAAGATGTACACAATTTTACAAGCTTTTAATTTTAATTTACATTTTCTTAAATTATGTAGGCCCTAATAAACTATAATCTGCTAATACAAGACAGAGACCCTTGGCTTCAATTGTATCTCCAAAATGCTGCTATTGCTGGGATTTTGGCTCATGTCACTTCAGCTCCTCTTCAGAGATTCTAAATAACATATTCATTTAGACCATATGCCTGGTGTCAATCCTGTAATGCAGAGATGACTTTTGAACCAAAACCCTGGGTCTGGATACAACCCCACAACTAAAACCTAGCCTTCCTATTGCAGCCCAAGTCCATATGCCCCATAAACTCTGCAATTCCAACAGGCTGCCGGATTCCACCTGCCCCGAGGTGAAGGGTGCTTGTGCACAGGATTTTGATCTGGCCTCATCTCCCATCTCGGTGCTTACACTGAAACATACTCTGTGTCTGCTTTAGATGCAAACACTGCTGCTCACACTGGGTTCGAATGAAATCAGATCTGGGAGCTGGCTGCCACCTGTATCTTTGTGCACAATCTAATTCCACAGGCATCTAAAAAGAAGCATCATTTTTAGTTTTTCCTGTCCTCTTTTACTGATACACAGAACTTCATGGAGATAAATCTATTTAAGACACTATGTGACTGCGATCACACTGTATTTGTACTCTATAGCTGACTACTCAAATGCCTAATAAATGTTTGAGTTCTGCACTGACTGAAAACTGCTAGAGTACCAGCAAAAGGCATTATATTCTATACTTAATTTGTCCAAAATACTTTCAAACATGACATTGTGCTCAATCTTGGTTGTTGAGGAGAGGCTGAAGGGAAGGCAGTGTCTGATTAATATGCTGATGAATCAAAATGTACTCAGTGTCAGAACGACCAGCCTTCAGCTTAATCTACTCAGGCCCATCTGGAACAGTCTGACGTGATTATGTCCCTGCCTTGGTTATTTTCTCTGTATTGTTCACGCAGGAAAACAGAGTAATTTCCCTCTACAAGGCAGGGGTGTATTACATGCTTTTATTTAAAGATACATAACAGTTTTTGCTTAGCAAGAGAGTACCTGTGCTCTGAAATTTTGTTATAGAATTTTAGTATTGCAAAGGCTTTTGAGCTAAATCCTTGAATTTTCTTTGGATGTACATTTTTTATTGATTATTTACGGTGCTATGGTAGCACACAGAATCCAAGTTAAAATCAGAGCTTTGACATGATCCATAAAGCTTCCCTCCTTTTGCTTCCATCACCTCTCCAGAAGTCCAGTATTAATAATTGAGCCATACCTGTCACAGAGAATTAAGCACAACCCCATTGAAGGCACTGCAAACCTTTTATAAGAACCAACGGTTGTTGCTGGGCTATTGTTTGTTCTTATATCTGATTAGGAAAAGAACACCAAAAAGCTGAACAAACAACTTGAGAAATTATATTGCTTCACGCATTTAAATAACACTATGACTTGTTAAAAAAAAAAAGACAAAGCTAATTCACAATACTGATTTTTTTGTTTTATAAAGGCTTTTACATTGAGATTCTCATGCAATGGTATGATGCTGGAACTTGAGAAAGGCTTTGTTTGAACTTTTTTCCTATTCCAGTAGAAACACGTTTTTCCACCCAAAAAAACAAACAAAAAAAAGTACTACAGCATTTTATGAAAAATGCATTTCCAAGGCAAATTTGACTAGACAGGTACGGTAAATACAAAGTATGCATAATTTTTACTTTTTTGACACACAAATCTATTACCCAAATAGCTAGTGTACAATGATTTCATATGTGGCAAGTCTTGTGTGATGGCTTTAAACTGCCCAGTGATAACAATTTATTATTAGCTTGTTGTGTGGTGACTTGTATATCCAACTGCAACAGAGCAAAGTAGTCTCATTTTTATGAATTTATAGAGGAGTTTTGCTTTGGACTTTTAGTGGCTCCAGGCTTTTACCTACCAACTAACTTCATATAACCTACAAAGTTTAAATCAACAAAATTACTACCTGATAACTAGATGTATGGTGGCTTCACAGCACAGAGAGGGAAGTTCTTCACCTCAGTGCTGACTACTGTGCTTGTGCAGGCATCCTGGTGTTTACATTTAAGATCTTCTCTTGCACACACACCTTCACGCAGTCAGAGCACTGGCAACCTCAGGTGTCTCCACATACAGTGTTAAAAACCAAAAAGCAGTTTCCATCTTCTGCCATGAGAGACGAACAACTTGCTGTTGTTTCAGGGTGCTCAAACCGCATGTGGAGCACTAGGGACCCTGTGTGCAATATGGACCTTGCTCATCTTCCAAAGCTGAAAGGCAGCATGTTCAAAACTTGCAAGGCAATTATCACTATATGGACTGTAATTATTAACAGAAATTATTAAAATTAAGGTAATATATTTCTCAATATTTCTTAATAAAAATCCCCTGCTTATCCTCTCCTCAGATGCCGGGCATGCTGTTGAAAATTCTGATTCAAAACATTTAGGGTTGCTCCTGTGTAATATTGTTCTGCAATCAAAAACTGGTGAGGAAAATAATGTTGATCCAAAACAGAAGAGACATAAATGTGGAACAGAATGGAAAAGCTACCAAAATGCTGTTATATTTACCAAAGTGGACTGTGCTCCTGAAATAGCCACGGTCATCATGCCAACAATTTCAGCAGCTCGTGTTGATCCTGATTTTGCTAAATGTGGCATCATTTGTGACTCTGACTGGTGAGAGATTCTTTAGTAATTTTTCATTCCTAAAGAACTTGTGTTTTATTCCCCATCTGGGTTTAACTCCACATTTTCACCTTCCAGTAATGCTACTTGCACGCTTTGTCTGCTGGGTGGGAGTTTGTTCTTTTATACACAGCAGATGCACTCACTGTATGGCTTTCAGTGGACTAAGTAATTCATTAATATGGCTCTTAGCTCTGTTGTTGAAGAATCAAGAAATTATGCTGAAGGTGGTAAACACTTTTTTTTTAGCTTTCAAGGTAGCGGTCCCCAGTATCAACCTCCCAACATACTCTTAACTTTCCTCAATCAGTGGAATTATTCAGAATCCAAATAAAAACACACACTTTGCTTTATTATTTTTTCTTACTGCAAAAAATACTTAAATGCTTTGGTGCAGCCCTGCTCTTTGATTTCTTTGAATTTCAAATTTGGTCATGTCAAAAATTATCACAAAGGTTTTTTTTATCTACATATTTTAAACCAAAATTACATTGTAACACACGAACACAGTCTTCTCTTTAAGGCACAACACATCATTATGCACATTCTGTTTCCCAAACTTATAAAAGAGACAATATTATATAATAACCCTTTCCCTCCCCTGCCCCCCTAAAAGAAAGAAAAATTGCATCCACTTCCAAAATCAGCTGCTAATAAAGTCACAGTAAATTATTTTCATCAATAATTTACACAAATTACAGGTCTAGACAGGATTGTCATTATACAGTCCGAGTGCATTCCAATTCAGATTTTCTGGGTTAGGTAGGCTAAAGTCTGGTTCAAACCTCAGTGCTGAGAATATATCCCATTTTGAGGAATGTTGTTGAACACCACCTTGTTGGCTGGAAAACGCGTGTTGGTGCTTTGCCAGTTCGAGTCCTTTGTTCACTCCTGTCAGGGCTCACTTGGTGTGTACCAGCAACCTCCACAGTTTCAATTCACTTAAAAATGTTGCATATATAAGACCATAGAGCTTCCTTACGTAGCACTAACGTTTTAACTCCATTCAGCAATCTGAATTCTTCAATTTGGAATTTTTAAATTCCAAATATTTCTTCCCTTCTTAAGACAATTCATATGTGTAAAGCCAGAGGCATTGAATCACACATAAATATTCAGTGTACTTGAAATATATATATATATATAAAAGGATTGCCAACTTTAGAACACAGTTACAAATACTCTAGTTCCAGTGCTTGATGGAGAGCCAAGAGGTCCGAATGACTGGATATCCTCCAGAAAGGCATGTTGTGCTGTGTTTGTTAGAGGGGGGGAAAAGGTCAGGAAAGATGAACACTGTGACACAGGGCGGTAGATGACACACAGAGCTAGTCAGATTACCACCACGTTATTTTACACCATTGTGTTTCTGGATTGATTTTTGCTAGTAAAGTACTGACAAAAATCAGACCAAAATAGATCTGAGCTTAATAGTTCAACTGAAGTTAAAATAATTGGATAGTCTTAATAGTTTCTTTGGAAAGAGCCCATTATTTAATAAGGGCTATTTATTTATTGTTGGCATGCAAACCCATACAAAGGAGCATTAATAGGAAATCCCTTTCTGCTCCACTTGTTAGAATTTGCAAAATACCTAATGACGATTTAAAGGGCTATAAGTCTTTCATTAAAGGAGGCTTCACACACAACACTTTGAAATAGAGTTGAATTTAATTTTTCTCCATCTAGGGGGAAAAATAAAACTTTCTGGATAAGAAAATAACACATTTCTGATTGAAAAAGAAAGATAATTTGTGTTGCAGAAAGCATCAGTGTCTCTGAGAGACGCAGATATATCCACTATTCTCTAGCAATTCATCAGAATAGAAAAAACTCATACTTTCATGTTGTGTTCAGATCTATTCGTAATGTGCTATTTTCATCCATCTCTCTGAATTCCTCACCTATCCATGCAATATAGCCAATGTTAAGAAAAAAGCATGCCAAACTGGAAAGTACACAATCCGACCACCTTTGTTTAGTGGGAACTATAAAAGACCCATCACCAGTACTGTACCTATATTAAGGAACCATTTGGAACAAGCATTCTGGTTATTTTCGTTTTGTTTCCATTCCAGCTGCAACATTAAAAGCGTACTTTGTTTTGTTGTTCCTAGCACCATGATATTTACATCACTTGTCCTGTGCAAACATGGTGAGGCAAAAATTTTCAGTTTCTGCACACTTCCAAGGTTATACTGGGAAGTATGGTGCAAATTACTAATCTGATCTGTTTCTGAACATTGAAAATTTATCTGGTGACATTTAGACTTGAATTATTACCAGGAGAAAACTGAATATTTCTAAAGAAACAGTTCTTTTTTAGAAACACAGATTTGTTGCACAATCTCTATGCTGTGTTCTTTATCCTTTTGCAGATATTCTCAAAGCAGACTTTCTCAAAGCAAATTATATGTTCAGAATATTTGTTTCAGTAAACTACAGATTTTCATTTGTTACCAAAAAATTTGCAGTCCTTTAGATGTTTTCCCACATTCTCTGTAAAACTTCTCTTGAAACCTACCTGATTTAATCGTTTCAAGAAAACCACCACCCAGCCATCATGTCATAGCCCTTTCTACCTCTTCTATTTATCTTTAATTTGCTTGAAGCTAGTCAGACATTTTTTCTGCAATCATTTTTCATTTATTTTTTAAAAAAAACTGTATTTTTTTTCCTTCCAAACTGAAGTAAATCAAATGCTAGAATCCAAATGGTTCATTTTACTCTAAGTTTTGATCTCATCATGCTCTTGTTGCCTTGCATCTGTGGACTGAATTATTTGTCATTCTGCCATTGTGTAAAACTGACAGAAATGCAAACAGAAAGGCTTGCATTAGTAGCTATGTATCACACCAACATTTCAGGAGACAGGTTACCTTTTTTGCTGCCTGTTCTTCTTCTACACCATCCCCAATTACAACATATACTACTTTTCTGCCAAACCTTTGCATTATTCGTTCAAAGCAACTTTCTTTTCCTGGAAGATAAATGAGATAAGAGTTCAGAATGAAGTTACCTGATTAGCTGCATGTTCCTCATCTCGGCCATCTCCAATCACAACATAAGTTATGTTAGTGCCAAATCTGGACACTATACGCTCAAAACAGCTCTCTTTGCCTGAAAAACAATGCACTACTTATTCAAGCTATCACGTGAATGATGGTGAAGCCCTGCAATGGATAATTGCAATGGTAAGACATTGTTACTACTACTTTTTTGAAGTTCCCAGCCTTGGGATTCAGAGCTAAAACTGGTGGGAAGCAATTCTTTCAGTCTTTCAGCTGCTCCAGGTAAAACTAAATCTCTTTCTTAAGAGTTACAGGAAAATCACTAAGATAAAGGAATTAGCAGTGCTGCAAAAATGAATATGTCAGTGAATTAATAACTGAATGTAATAGTTTCCCTATTATTGTAATAATAGTTTATTTCAAGGAAAGCAGAAATTTTAATTCTAATGTATCTGCAATGAGTGATGTAAAAAAAGTGTTTAAAGAACAATGGACAAGCAAAATAAAATTAGACAACAGGTTCTTGGGAGAACTTTCATGAAGCATTTGGCTCTTTGGGAGAAGTGTGGAAGCAAGCATGCTAAGCCAGTAACAACAATAAACAGGATTGAAAGGGATCAAGCAAAGTCATCTACTGATCTTCTCATTGTACTGTAAGTTCAGTTTTACCAACAAAAGCTTGTGCTATTGATCCTAAAACTGTCCTAATACGATGATTTCACTGTTTCCACGGGCAATCTCCATATTTAATTAACTCTTCCCAGTAGAAAGTTTGTCTTTGATATGCAACCTACATATGCCCTATTGCAAAGAAATCACCACCTATTGTCATACCTCCCATCAATGTAGAGAAAGATTATTTCTTTCCTCTCTGCAATAGCTTTTTACTTTGTCTGTTATTATGTCTGTCCCCACTCTAGGTTTTTCAGTCTCTTCTCACAAGCTCATGATTTCTAGATCTCTGATTCTTACTGCTCTCCTCTTGGTNCAATCTCAGTGACTGAATCCAACATGTACAGGCTGTATGACAGATGACATTCATTCCAGAGGCTGCTCAGTATGATGCGGTATTTGGGATACTTCATGCCCTGACTTAAGTTTTTAAATTATTTGAGGCATTTCTGTCTAGAGGACAGCTACAGTTAATTAAAATATGACTGAGGTAATAGATTTTTCCAATACTTTTAGAAAATGCATTGTTTTTTTTCACTTGTGAAAATCATTTAGGAAATACATTGTAATGCTTTTGTCAATGAAGTGTCACACTCTATGTTATATAAGGTGTCACAGGTATAGAAATTAAGCATTCCTGAAATATTAATTGGTAAATAATGAAATCTGACAAAATTATCAGTCATTGTAGGTTGTGTCACATTTCACAAGAATGATAACTTGTCTTGGTTTACAAGAAAACTTTGGATGTGATTTATAAAACCCATGAATTTCCAAACTGTAATACACAAGTACAGAATTATCAACAGAGTAGGGAAGTGCCCTTGTGGCATCCACCAGCACAGCTTCTGTTGGTAACAGTTGTCATTACCATCACTGATGTCGTATGCTACCAGAAAAAGCTTGTGAAGCGGTGGCCTCGCTTACATAGAGCTGAAGGTCAGAGCAGAGACTATTTTAACAGAAGCTCTGCTTAGATTTGAAATCACAAAACACTTC
>VZTO01013461.1:82709-112255 GCA_013400615.1 Syrrhaptes paradoxus
TCCCCACTCTAGGTTTTTCAGTCTCTTCTCACAAGCTCATGATTTCTAGATCTCTGATTCTTACTGCTCTCCTCTTGGGTTTATTTTCTGCTGGCCTACCAAAAAGTGATTATGATTAGGAAAAGCATCATGTGTTAAAACTGTTGTGTGAGGACCAAATTTCTGTGTGTGCAAGCAACAGCTGCAAGTACAGTCCTGTGCTCAGCACAGTGCAGAGATCATTCAAATGAGAAGTAGAGAGAGACCTGTACCCAACAGTTTGCTGTGCTCCTGAGAGTGGTGTCAGAGTGGTCACACTGCTCCCAGAAGGAATTCCTGGTACAGAATTACTTTGTGAGATCCTCCAGAGACTGTGCTTCACTTCACCACCCCATTTTGTGCTGTCAGTTTTACTTCTTAATGGTCCTTCCTTTGCTTCAAGNATTATCAGTCATTGTAGGTTGTGTCACATTTCACAAGAATGATAACTTGTCTTGGTTTACAAGAAAACTTTGGATGTGATTTATAAAACCCATGAATTTCCAAACTGTAATACACAAGTACAGAATTATCAACAGAGTAGGGAAGTGCCCTTGTGGCATCCACCAGCACAGCTTCTGTTGGTAACAGTTGTCATTACCATCACTGATGTCGTATGCTACCAGAAAAAGCTTGTGAAGCGGTGGCCTCGCTTACATAGAGCTGAAGGTCAGAGCAGAGACTATTTTAACAGAAGCTCTGCTTAGATTTAAAATCACAAAACACTTCCTTTTTTTTCTGCACACTTTATGTTTTCTGCACCATACCTGGGAGCTTCTGAGGCTTTTAATCAGTGGGGGGCAGACCTTTATTCCTTCAGGCATCATTGAAAATAAGCTGAGTTTGGAATTTAATGACAAACACATCTAAATATACACAATGTCTAAATCTTGTAACAATGGAAGTGTCAGGGAAGTGGCTTGGAATCCATCCATTATTAGCAAAAGAAAATATCGGTAATGCAATGTAGTCAAAGTGGATGAAGGAATTATTTTCTTACCTATTTTGGTTGCACTGTAAATATTTTCAATAGGAAAAGCTCCTCCTAAGCTGTACAGCAGAACTTTTGCAAGTGCTGGGATAAGCTGGGTTGTTGTTACCAACACATTTACACAGTTACTCCTAAAATGAGAGAAATAGTTTAAGTTTCAATAGTTTAAAGCCATTACCCAAATGCTGATGAGGTGAACCAGCTGCAGAGAGCACATTCAGTATTCTTCAACATTTACTTTCACTCATACAGCAGTCCTGCGCAGCATCATCACTTCTAGAAAAATGTACATAAAACTTTTGCAAATTCCTTTAAAAAATATGCAGTCCTGATTTGTAGGAAATGTTCCACACCGGTTTATAAAAAACAGGTCCTTGAAGACGGGTTCACTAAAATACAGACATTTAAGATCACCTACTACCTCCAAAAACAGTCATTCTAATTCTTCAAAAGCATCTTTTTCATCCTGGCGATTACTTGGCAGTAGCTACCAAACAAATAAGTGTTAGGAAAATTGAGAACATAATTTGTTACTCCTGTCTTGAGGGGAAGTAAACAGCCAACACACATTTCTGCACAATGACATCAATTTCTTCATGTTTCAAGAGTAAGAATATTTCTCAGAAGAGTGAGAGATAAGAATCATCATGTTAACGAGCTAGTATTGAATGGTGAGGATGAAAACTTGAATGGAGAATTTGTGCTAGCAGTTACAGCACAGCAAACTCAGAGCCAGGCTGTCTTAGGCTGGCATACAAGTATGACCATGTGAACACAGAGCTGAGAGCAAACAGTTGTGTTTTTTCCTCCTGGTTCTCCCACAAACTCCAAGCAAGACCTTATGCTACTATTTCTGCCTTAATGTATCTCAACTAACTGTCAGCAACATATAGGTGATGTTTAGCTGCCACACGGGTAGCTTCTGAAGATTTATAGCTGTTCAGTTCTTTGAAGACAAGACAAAAGACTACAATTTAACATTGCTGAGCAACCGATAACAGTTTTCCAGACTCATCCATTTGTAATGATGGCTCAACTGGCCATCATTACAAAATCTCTTTTTGAAGACTAGGAGTTCGTAAAGAAATGCAGAGCTAAACACAATGGCTTACACAGATTTTTAACTTTTTTGTCTTGAGGTGCTTAAGACACTGTTAAATAAACAATTCAGAGATAAACATATTGCAAAAGTTGTGTGTTTAAAGTAAGTTTTTCACATCTTTCCAAGTGTGTTCTTTCCACTCATCACTGAGTCTTTTCCAAAACATGTTCAGAAGGCAAGATGGATTAACATTGTTGTTTTTTTATGGTTTAAAACCAGAATTTTTGAGGATTTCAGATGAGATATATATTGCATGGCTGACTAAGCAGCAGCAGTGTTCACACTTTCATTATTTCAAAGGAACAAGACATTTTATGTCTCATTACTGAGAACCTAGACTTTTAACTCAGTTAAACCAGACTTTTGCTCTTCTGAAAACTTAGATACAGGCTTAAGCATACTGATTTGTCTGGAAGGACAAAAAATAAAATGTCTTTGTGTTCTGGGGTCTATACACTACTTAGGTAGCACTGTGAATAGGCACAAACATTGACGGACAGAACAGAGAGACATGGAGTTCAGAGGATGCTGCCTAGGATACAACAAATTAAAGGCTGGCCCAGAATTCTACAATACCCGTTCAATGTACACAGGGACATCTATCACATTTTAGAAGACACTTCATACCATCTTCAGTATATGCTGGAATCACGGAAAATGAAATCACTTTCCACAGAATTTTTTCTAGGTCATATACCAGAGTCATATTAGACCTGTTCTGTTCTTTAAAGGCACTAATTTATTGTAACCTCAGATGTGAAAAAATAGCCATTACAAGTCCAAAACTGCAAATTTTCTTACAGTAGACTGAAATACATACCTTGTGCTGATAATGGATAATGATTTAAGTGCATTTGTTAGCCAGGAGTCTGTCAGAGCTTCAATCTCTGCTCTTAATTGCAACCATGCATCTCTCTTAGCGGGACCCAGGAGGCCTTTTATGTAAAAAGTAAGAAAAGAAAAGAAACAAGTTCTGTGTTATCTGGAATGTATAGACTTTATGATAATTGTTTCTACTTTAAATTCCACTAGAACTTGAACAAGTGTCCAACAGAAAAACTGCTGTCTTCAAGGCTCAGTAAATTGCTCTCTGATTTTATTTGCATTCCACTATATCAAGTGATGTCAGAAAGTAGTGCAGATACTAATAATTAGTCACCTGGTTTTTTTTTTTGTTTATTCAGTCTATTTTACTACATTTCAAGTAAACCTTTCAGAAATACACATTTTTAAAACCAATTCCTGACATACATCTTACTCTCTAAATATGAAATGCAGTGACAAGGAGATCTACACCACTGGGATCATAGGCAGAGACACTCACAAAAGAAGAGACTTCAGAATAAACTTGCCTTTGCAGTGTCTGCATATGTTTAAAACTGTTCTGTTTATGCCTTTGTATATAGGAAAACCTCAGGTTACACATATGGAAATACATTTGTTTGCTGATGGCTTGCTTTTCATGTCCTGTTGTAGTTAGTAATGGTAGCTCCTTTTACAGCATTTACATCCCTGGAATGGTTGTACATCTTATGTTCTCCTATCTCAGTTAGTCCTTAAAAGTACCTTAAAAATCTCCTTTTGGGTATGAATAGTCAGATTTTTAAAAATACCCAGCCTATTGAATGTTGAGACACGAGTTCTTTGGAAAAAAGCTATTTTAAATTTGGATTTGGTTCTGGAAGAGCAGGGAAGCAAGATTGATGACCTTTAGTGTCTCTCTTCTCTTTCACAACTCATGTTCCCAAGAAGTGGTGAGGGCTGTCTTCAAAAATTTGAAGTGAAGCAACCTAAAAATACCCAGTTTGATCTAGCCTTCTGTTGCCTTCTAACAGCTATTTAGAAATAAACACATATGTGATAAAAAGATTATTAGAAAAGCTAAGTAGAAGGTGGATGCCTACTAAGGATGGAATATATTTCAGAAGCAGGATTTGTAGGAAAGACTAAGAACTTTAATACAATGCACTGCATATCTGCACTCTGCCTTTACAATATTTGTTCCTCTTAGTGTGTTCCCCTATGCTTTTNTGCTGAAGGTGAGCTCTACTTCGAGTTTCAGGTTCCTCTGAAATATATTTCAGACGAGTTGAAAAAGTCCGTGCTATAGAATGGGAGAGTGTTCACTTGGACTCCTTTCTGGCTGGGTTGGCCTCATCTTATCCTCAACTGTGGCTGTAGCAATGCTTGAAGACTTGTGAGTCTTGCCTCTTCTTGCACTCACTTCTTGAGGGAGTCAGTTGACACTTCTCTCCTCAAAAGAGGACTGGCTGCCTCTGCAAGTCACACAGGACTCTCCAGAACAAATTCTTTCAGTTCTGCTGATTGATTTTCTACAAGCCTGCTGGCATGGACACGAGCCCAAGGCCCCATCGCATCATTTTCCAGTCACTTAGTGGCTACTGAGGCTCCTCGATGGGAGTTAACTGACGTACAGTTTCACCTGATCAGCCTTCTAAATTGGTTTTGACAATTAAACTCACCTCCTATGTTGTTCTTGTAAGTATTATACAACTCTTTTACTCTTCTGTAACGGAAAGCCAGCTTCCTCATCCAGTCAACCCCTCCTCTTACACCTGTTGGCAGACAAAGGTTTGCACTACTTGCAGCTGCATGGAAGCCATCAGTTGCAAAACTGTAGGTACTGCAAACACCCAAAATACAGTAAAAATAAATACAATGTATTCCTGTAAATGCTCAATTTATTTAATCTTTGAAGAAAAAAAAAAGAAAAAAATGCCATGTCTTACCTTAGATCTTGTCCATTATCATCAGAAGAAACATCATCTATATGAACTTGATCACACTCCTGTTGAAAAAAAAATAATCAAATTATAATTATCTTGTAAGAGAGTATGCTCACCATATGCTTAGTACAGCTGTTGAAGAAATTAGTTGTGCGGGCCACTAAGTGCACCAGGAGATGGCAGCATATGTCCATGTACAGCCTCCTACTGCCATCAATTTCCCTAAAATTATACAACCTTCAACTTCTTCTACAGTGTACAAATGATTAGTTAAAATAGGCCTTTAGAAAAGCGATATGTAATTTTAGTGTGATTTTAGATTGCAATTATTTTAATTGAAAAATCCCAACAAATACAAGTCTCATTTATAGTCTCTCCAGCATACCAATATTCCAAAACCACCTAAACCTTACTTCCCCACTTCCTAGAAGCTAGCGATGATGAATCTCAACAGACTTGAAACTTCTGTGAAGTCTCTAGGAGTCTGGATGCTTATCAGATTCTTTTCTTGATTTATCCAAATGCCTTTGTCTGGAAAAATCACAGATAACCAAGCAGTCCNTAGCTCCTTTTACAGCATTTACATCCCTGGAATGGTTGTACATCTTATGTTCTCCTATCTCAGTTAGTCCTTAAAAGTACCTTAAAAATCTCCTTTTGGGTATGAATAGTCAGATTTTTAAAAATACCCAGCCTATTGAATGTTGAGACACGAGTTCTTTGGAAAAAAGCTATTTTAAATTTGGATTTGGTTCTGGAAGAGCAGGGAAGCAAGATTGATGACCTTTAGTGTCTCTCTTCTCTTTCACAACTCATGTTCCCAAGAAGTGGTGAGGGCTGTCTTCAAAAATTTGAAGTGAAGCAACCTAAAAATACCCAGTTTGATCTAGCCTTCTGTTGCCTTCTAACAGCTATTTAGAAATAAACACATATGTGATAAAAAGATTATTAGAAAAGCTAAGTAGAAGGTGGATGCCTACTAAGGATGGAATATATTTCAGAAGCAGGATTTGTAGGAAAGACTAAGAACTTTAATACAATGCACTGCATATCTGCACTCTGCCTTTACAATATTTGTTCCTCTTAGTGTGTTCCCCTATGCTTTTACTACTGTTAAAGGTTTTATGAAATGCAACAGTTTTAGAATCTTAGATGCATTAGGAGATATAAGAAAATACAGCAAATGTTTGGGTAATACTGTTTCAAGTTTTCTTACAACAGGAAAACTCCATTCGTGACACCAATGAAGGGCAAGGCACGGCAAGTGAAAGCCAATCATTCACTATCACCCTTTGCTACTGTTCCTTCATTCTGTGGCAAATAAAGACTCTGAACTTCTAAGAGAAAATGTATGTTTCAGGTTTACATAGTTTAGAAAATTATTAAGGTAATGACTAATTCACAGTCCACATTAGTAATATTGTTTCCCATTTCTGAGAGACTGCAGTAAGCGAACACCAAACTGTCTGGTTTTGCTGAAGGTGAGCTCTACTTCGAGTTTCAGGTTCCTCTGAAATATATTTCAGACGAGTTGAAAAAGCCCGTGCTATAGAATGGGAGAGTGTTCACTTGGACTCCTTCCTGGCTGGGTTGGCCTCATCTTATCCTCAACTGTGGCTGTAGCAATGCTTGAAGACTTGTGAGTCTTGCCTCTTCTTGCACTCACTTCTTGAGGGAGTCAGTTGACACTTCTCTCCTCAAAAGAGGACTGGCTGCCTCTGCAAGTCACACAGGACTCTCCAGAACAAATTCTTTCAGTTCTGCTGATTGATTTTCTACAAGCCTGCTGGCATGGACATGAGCCCAAGGCCCCATCGCATCACTTTCCAGTCACTTAGTGGCTACTGAGGCTCCTCGATGGGAGTTAACTGACGTACAGTTTCACCTGATCAGCCTTCTAAATTGGTTTTGACAATTAAACTCACCTCCTATGTTGTTCTTGTAAGTATTATACAACTCTTTTACTCTTCTGTAACGGAAAGCCAGCTTCCTCATCCAGTCAACCCCTCCTCTTACACCTGTTGGCAGACAAAGGTTTGCACTACTTGCAGCTGCATGGAAGCCATCAGTTGCAAAACTGTAGGTACTGCAAACACCCAAAATACAGTAAAAATAAATACAATGTATTCCTGTAAATGCTCAATTTATTTAATCTTTGAAGAAAAAAAAAAGAAAAAAATGCCATGTCTTACCTTAGATCTTGTCCATTATCATCAGAAGAAACATCATCTATATGAACTTGATCACACTCCTGTTGAAAAAAAAATAATCAAATTATAATTATCTTGTAAGAGAGTATGCTCACCATATGCTTAGTACAGCTGTTGAAGAAATTAGTTGTGCGGGCCACTAAGTGCACCAGGAGATGGCAGCATATGTCCATGTACAGCCTCCTACTGCCATCAATTTCCCTAAAATTATACAACCTTCAACTTCTTCTACAGTGTACAAATGATTAGTTAAAATAGGCCTTTAGAAAAGCGATATGTAATTTTAGTGTGATTTTAGATTGCAATTATTTTAATTGAAAAATCCCAACAAATACAAGTCTCATTTATAGTCTCTCCAGCATACCAATATTCCAAAACCACCTAAACCTTACTTCCCCACTTCCTAGAAGCTAGCGATGATGAATCTCAACAGACTTGAAACTTCTGTGAAGTCTCTAGGAGTCTGGATGCTTATCAGATTCTTTTCTTGATTTATCCAAATGCCTTTGTCTGGAAAAATCACAGATAACCAAGCAGTCCTGGAGAACATCATTATTTCCTGGTTTCGGAAGGGGTAGAAGTAAATCCAGGGAACTGAAGTACACCGGAAAACTGAGCTTCCTTCCAAGCTGTTTTTATAGTTGGATAGCTATCGAATATCCTTTTCTGCACAGTGGTTACAGCAGAAAGATAGGAAAATGCAGGGGAAGCACAAATAAATATGTAAGTCAAGCCATCATGCAACAGTAAAGATAAACAGGTATTATATCGCTGTAGTTGCTAGATTTAACACCTTAACCCAACAGCACACTTGAAATTCAGTGTCCAGAGATTTTACTTTTTTTATTTTAAAAAATTACTGTTAAAATAGCTGTTTTTAACATAATCCTAATATAATTTATGAAAGGATTCAAGGATGTATTTAAATACTACTCCCCAACTAGTATTTTCAGATAAATTAATCTCATCACTAAGACAAAGTGAGACTGAGCTTTTGAAATGCACAGCTCTGTGCTGCAAATAAAGAGTTGCCTGAGTCATCTACTTCAAATAAAGTTGCTGACAAGCAGCACTTAATTCAGACTCTCTGTGACATGAAGAAGTATGTAGCTCTAAGTTTCCAATCTCAGTCTCGTATTAGTGACAAATTGTCCAGATAAAGGCTAAATATGAATAGGGGAGTGATTTCTAAATGTGTATGCCACGGCTTCTTAGAGTCTGAATTTGGGGAATTACCATTTCTTCTTTCTGTTTTGTTTGCTTTGCACTGAATGAAAACAGACTTTTACCCACATGAAGTAAGTTGTTAAAAAAATCAATTAGACATTTTTGTTAAAAGTAAATACATAGAATTTCATTTTAAAATACATAATTTCATTGCATTATACAAGCAATCATAATTAAAATTTTTGTGTCAAGACTAAAAGAATGAGTGGCCAAACTCTGCTCATCTGGCTTAATCCATTAAGACAAGCCTGAAGAAGATGCGTTCAAGGAACAGAAATAAAGCATTCTTCTCCTCACTGGAGAAATAAAGTTTTTTGGATCTGTCTGAGGAGATTATCTTGAGCTGTAGAGCATTTTAAAGAAGCTGCTTTTCGATGTAAACAGCAGATGAAAAGAGAAAGAAAAGGGGAAGTGTCAGCTGAAAGAAAAGATTAATTTCTTTATTCTTGTTTATAATTTAAACTCCAGAAAGAAAAGCAACTGTACTCCCCCCACTGTAGGACATGAACTCAAATATCAGACAAAAAGCCCCCCTGGGACAAATTCTAACTCTATGTTTTGCAGTATCTGAGCAATATCTGGCTTCCTAATCACCTTCACAGATTTCCCTGGAACTGGTCAAAGTGTAAGATAATTTTAAAAGTTTAAAAATCAGTCCTGGATGGATTTGAAGGTGTAGTAATTAAATGGAGGGCACACGTAAGCCCTGATGGATAAGAAGGAGTGTCTGCTGCTGTTGGGGTTTTGTCAAACCTTTCAGGTACGTTGTTCCAGCCTTGACAACTCCAGATAACTGTTCTGATAATTTCATTATTAACTTAAATATGAGTGGGTGGCAAAGGCTCAGTTATTTACTTTTTTTTTTTTTTTATTTTTATATTTTGTTCATTGACTCCAGGAACAGGAGGTGAGGGGATTGAGGAGTTTTCTGATTACTTGCTGCCTGTCACTTGAAATGTTAAGATAAAATACTTTTCACATCACCTACAGGACTGGGTACACTCAAGTCACAGTGGCCCATTGTCAGTGCAAGGTCAAAACTAATGAGAATAAAATATATTTCCTATTACAGAGAGCAGAGAAAAGGAATCTAGGTACAATAACTGTCTTTTGCCTGAAGCAATACTAATTTAAATTATAACTGAGTGCAGTCAATTCTTTGCAGCAATTTTTAAAGCCTGAAAATTTGAGAGTACAGAATCAACAAATAACCCATAAAAATTATCCTCCTGGAATGAACAGTAATTTCATTATCAAGTAAAAATACTGACTCACCACACCGAACACAAAAATGTTTTACTGATGGGATATTCAGCACTACACTTTCTCAGGCTATACAGAATATTCCTTTTTATGTATATGCTTCAATCTCTGTTAAAACTAGTTTGACCTTCCTCCCACATTTAGAGACTTAACTAAATCCTATTTTTTTATTTCTCATTTCCATCTCTAATGATAAAAAAACGATGACAAAATCTTATTTAAAATATGCTAAGATTATTATAAAAATGGAAATGTAATTCAGTTTGTTTGAAATAAATACTCTTTTTTCTTCATCCTGAGTGGAGGGGGATAATGGAGTTGAAAGATTCATGTCCAAATTCCTACTTGCAATTTGTAGAAATTGGGGTTTTTGCATGCATATTATACCCTACCAAAATTTCTAAAAGCCATCTTAAAATTAATACTGAGATAAGAGAGATAAACTTCATTTTATTTCTTACTTGGTTGAGAACAGAATGGATTCGTCTGGATATTGTTACAGAACTGAGTTCCATCTCTAAGTATTGCTTAGTTACATGAACTTTCTAGAGCACCAGACTCCCATTTTCATGGCAAAACACCAACTGCCCTCCCAAGTGATACTTCTCAAGCTAACTAAAATTTATACACTGAGAATGAAATAGTTGGAGAACAGCCTAGCCTGAAATAAAAGTGCAGCTTGGCTCATTAGAACATGGGTTACTGGGTCAGCGGGGAATGTCTCAGCAGATCGGAATTTCTGCATCAGCAGTCATTGTAGTGAGACACATTTGCATAGAGGAAGGAAACCTTTATTTTTGTATGTGGTAACTGTCAATAACTTGGCTATTATTACTAGACCCTGGTATGCAGTGTTTACAACCAAGAAAGGCAGGGAAAAAAAGACAGTTTAGAGGATCCAGTGACTGGAGTCAGTATTACAGGAATATGGGTCCATTAGTGCATTACTGTTGTCATGGCTGGAGCCATGAGGTTTACTGTAGGATGAACATGAAAACAAGACAGAAGGTATGGCATCTGATGGCTCAGCATTAAAAAAGTAAGATTATGAAAGGATAAGTAGTGAACAGAAGCCTGTCTCACTTCCTCCAGTAACAACTGAAGTTCTTGTGTCTTGACAGTCTTGGCCATCAGCAGCTCAGAACTCATCTCCTCTCTCCTGGGGAGGATGGAAAGAGGAAGACAGAGAAAGAGAAATGAAGAGAGGACGAGAGATGAGAGAGAGACCCCAAGTCAGAATCGGGCAATTCTCGTATTTGTTACACAGTCATCATGGAGATGCACTGTAATATTCAGTAACAGCCATGTACTCTGCAAACATATTTAAACAGACAGATGCATTCATCTGCATATTAAAGGATACCTCTATGTACTTTCACCCAGGATGCCATGCAGTTGTATTTTACTTGCTTAGAAGAGAGAAAATTGTTGGTCTTCTTGCATATGACAGAATGTGTGCATATAGCTCATTTCAGAACAAGTAGTTTGGAATTTTTGTAATCCTATAAGAGAGCTGGTTTTGAAACAAAGATGAATTCTGGGCTTGAAGATACTTAATTGCACACAGAAATTGGTTTTAATCAAATCAAATTGATTGAGTTGTGAGATTCTCCAAGAGAGTCCCCAAGCAGTATTTTTTGATTTATGTATAACTGAAAGCTGTTTGGACACTGTTCAAACTCTGGAATGAGCTGGAGTACGAATTTTTGGACAGGATATTAAAACCACTCTATGAAGAATATACAAAATGTGATGATCCACCTATGACAGCTGAACCCAAAAAATAAATAATGAGAGAAAGGAATGAAGCTTCAATGGCCATAAACAAGAATAGAGAGGTATGGAAAGAAGGCAAAAAATCCATTTTGCTGAACTCTTCCACTTGAACTCAGCACAAAATTGAAGAATTCTGGGCAAGTGCTACCAAATGGCTTAAAGTTCACTGTGTGCTACATGAAATCCGAACATGCAAGGGCAAAGGTCTGCTAAAAAGAAATTTAACCAATACTTTGAAAAATGTATTTGGAATCTAGCCCTGGTACAGGGCACCAGAGGAACATTCATCGAATGCACTTGCATTGTCAAGTGATGACTCGCTAGGACTGCAATAAAACACCAACTGACAAAGGCACTTTCTTACATTCCTGCTGCTGGAAGGAGGAAGGGCAGCTCAGGCATAGGCTGAAGGAGATACCAGTTTCTTGACTACAAAAAGAGGTATGAATAAATGAGGTCTGCAAGGGATGACAAAGACAACTGCAGCTTGGTACCTTGTGCTTCTCTCGTTGCCTGCAGTTGACAAAGGAACAAAAGAAGTGCCCTCTAGAAAAATCAACATCCCAGTGAATGGAAAAACTTCACTTATCCTCATTTTTTCTGTTCACTCACCAGCGATCTTTCCTTGGCATTTTAACCAAAACCTCAAAGTCTTCCAAGTTCCATTAGTGGCAAAAATATCTGTCTATGGAGGGAACTCTGGGATCTGCTCTGAGTAAGAAAACAACTGATTTAAACCAGAGGAAGGTCTGTAAAGCCCACAGTTTAATCTGAGGACTATTTTTCACCGTGTGTCCTGACACACATGGTTGTAAGACTGTCACTTTCCATGTTAGCAGATCCAGACTCCCAGAGTGAAATGAAAAGCCTGTGAGGCCCCGCTGATGAGCCTGCTTCCCCGATCTCTGTCCCTGCAGCAGTCCACCTGGGTGCTTCGGACAGGTGAGTGGTCCACAGCAGTCACTCCCTAGGAAGAGGTCTCTCCCTTTTCTGACTGGATGCCAAATTGCACACCCTGGGTACATCCTGACAAAACATGTGGTCGCCTGGTTACCAAGTTCTCTGATGCTACAATTCTTGATGTAAATGAAGAACATGCTACCTTTGAGCAAGAAGGGGAGCCTGTGACCAAAAGGCTACTAAGGGACATGAAGAGAAGAACACAGGTTCTTGTGGTCAGATTATGGCACCCACTGAAAGTGAACGTAGAGAACTTCAAGAGAAACAAATATGTCCTGCTCCTGGAAATGACTGCAGACAGCTCTAAATCCACAGAACTGAAAAGACAGCCACAGGATGAAGAGAGAAATGGGCAGTTTGCAGATTCCCTCTCTCACCCAGTTTCACGGAAGGACTCTGGTACCCCAGGAACTCACTGCCACCTGGTTAACCTTTCTCTGATTAGAGTATGACAAACCTAAGGTCTAGATACGCAGAAAATGTCACACACAACAAACACTAATGCAAAACCACTATGTTAAAAACCCAGGCATAATGGTGTTTATGTTCCTTTAATTCTTACCTCTAAATCATTAAAAAATAAATGTGTGTCAGCAAGATTAAAAATCATTTCTTCCATTCGCAGTCCAAGGGTCACTGCCATTGGTGGATCCTTAAGAAACAGAAAGCAAGGTTAACTACTTAAATACTTTTAAGTTATATTAGAATTACTTTAAAAACTGCTGTATACAAGTGTTTTGAAAAATTAACATTGCATGAAATTTCTCTAAAATCCTTTCAGTATCAAGCTATTTTAATAAAACCCTAGAAGAAGAGACTACTGAACCTGTGTGAGAACATTTGGGGAACTGGGCATGTTGAAACATCAAGGTTCTTTAAAGTCAAGCCATTTGTAACCTGGCTAAACCGACAGGCAAAACCTGGTGGCCATCTGTAAACCTGCATAAAGAAGGCTATAAACAGGGAAGGAACTTCTCACAAAAGACACATATAAGAAAATAAGTATTTATTGTAAGAATACACAACATTTTTAATCCCTGAGCCTTTTATAAAAATATGCAAGTATCTTGCCTGTCTATTTGTGGGAGAAAAAAGCTGACTCATGGAGCAGTAACTAATTTTTCTGACCCAATGCACTGAGTCAGCAGCAGAGGTAGGAACGAACTTCCTTTTCAATTCCTAATGTCTCTGCCTTATAAAAATACAAAAAGTATGCCCTATGAACCTATGCCCATTTCCCCAAATTGAGTTTCACTTTGGATAAATCATCGCTGCCTTGCCTACACTTAGACCTATATCGCTTATTTCCCACAGTTTCTGTTTTTCCAGTATGTATCCTCAAACCCTGTGCTTAGTCCTTTTCTGTCTCAATATTTACCCTTCTTCCATGCAGGCACTCACTGATTAATTTCCAGGCTCTCCTTTATGATTTTATTGCAGGTATTAATTCAACAAAGTGCCTGTAAGTGTTCCTCTAAGTGTTCTTCTGCACGTCTACAATCTATGGCACAATTCTTTAAGTGGTCCATATGAATGGGAAAGCATATGTAAATTTGTTTGTTTGTAGCAGTTCATCCCTTCATTTCTGATGAAATACAGGATTCCTGTCCCTGGATGAGATTCATTCAAAGTGTTGCATTTGTTCGTAGACAGCTTTCATACTATCAAATCACTCTATCTCAGCCAGACACCACAAATCCACGGATGTGCAATAACAGTTTGTCTGAGAACATTTAGTGTACAGTAAATGTGAGGTAATTAATTTAAACTTTGCTAAAGAGTTTGAGCCAATTTGGATTACCTTACATTTGTTTTAGAATAAGAATGCACAAGGACAGTTCCTGATGTTTAGGTGACAACTGGTAACTATTTTTATCATTGCCTTATTCATCTGCCTGAGCTTGTGGGGTTCAGTTAACTTTTTTATGCTTAACGTACTGCAATGGACTTTCAAAATAGATGTGATCCTCTTCTCATTAAAATAAGAAAAAAATGTATTACAGAATTTAAACACTGATTGACACTAGCAGCAAGTTTTCAGAAATTCTTTCTTAAATACCTTGAGATCAAAAGCCTAAAAGTTTACCAGCATCTGGCAACAAAATCACACAAAACCTCAAATGTTCATCTGTTAGTATTAGGATCAAAGACTTCCCAATCACTGTCAGACATCCGCTACTCCAGGGCTTCGCAATGACAGAATAAAAGATGGCTTCTGCCCTCAAACACTTAAAAACTAATGTAAAATCTGAAACATAGGCATATTTTGACCTTTGCTCATGAAAAGTCAGACTTGGAGGGGAGAACAGAGTACAAGAAATTGTAATGATCTAAAGTCAAACCCAATTCTCTGTCAGTGAAAGGAAATATTTTTATGTTGATCCTTGAACTGGTCTAGACTACCTTTCAGAAGTAAAACCAAATGCAGTGCCTAGTATCATAACTTCGTCCCCTACGTTTTATGCAGTCATGTTCACTGGATCTGACGGTCACATGGCTGAAGGCAGCAGCAAGTGCAAAGGTCAGTTTTCCAAGGGGATGATTAAGGAACACACACTAGCAGATCTGCAAAAACTCACATAAGATACTTAGAACAGAAACAATGAAAATGCTCTGGGCCCATGAGATTCCTCATTAAGCCACAATGCTTTTAGCAAAATGTCATCACATATAAATGTGTTTCTCTCCTTTCTCTTGCGTTTTTTTTCTGTGCACAGCGAACTATAATTTTTTCTTCCTAGATGCAATCTAATAAAGAATATTTGCAATATGCATCTCTACCTCAATCCTCCGAATACTAAGGCATGTGCATAACTTTATGCACAGGTGGTAACTCATTATTATTTATGTGAGTTAAGTTATCCACTGGAGTGCTTCCAAGACTGGAATCTCAGACTTTTGATTCTCAGCCTTCTTTTCCCCCTTCCTGGGTAGAAGCAGATTTAAATGCAGAAATTTGCTACAACATATTCCATTATAATCCTATTTATTTTTACAGAAACTAACAACTATGTATCACAATTTCCTGCCTTGCCTAGTATGGTAGAAAGACATAAATGTGACAAAGCTTTTATGGTTTTCTTATTAGTAGTATTTTTGTAACCAACTATGCCTAACTTTATTACTGTTAAAATGAGATTTCCTGTGTTCCTGTTTTGACAAAGGCATGTGTAGGATATTGCTAGGTACTATATGTAAAACAAAATAAAGCAAAAGAATTCATTTTGGCTTAGCATGAAATCAGTCTGGGATTGCCCCATAACAACTTCTGCTAAGAAGAGTCATGGGAATTGAATTCTCAAGACATGAACAATTCTTCTTTTAATAAATTGTACTGCAACTGTTTAACAAGAATTAAACATCACATTCCAGCTCTCATCATGTTGAGTTCATTCCTTCACACACAAAAATAGACAGAGAAAGCAGATTTGTCAGGGTCTTGTGGTTTTATAACATTTGCACAATGTGGAGGAACATCCCAATCATCATTTTATTGTCTTTCAACTTGAAGCAGAAGTTGCAGACTGAGTGAAGTGGCACAAAGAATGGAGTGTTGAAAAGAAAGCAAGACACATGTGCAGCTGATACAGATTTGAGCACAGCAAATTAACAAACTGAATAAAAGGCAGACTGAACTTCTGCCAAAATTGTATTTTGTGCTACTCTGCACAAGCATACACAAAAGAGGAAACCATAATAAAAAAAATCTGGAGTTTTCCCTAGATAATTTGCAGAATAAAGACACACTACTCTTTGGCCCTCAGAGGCATGATTTTAGTCAGATATCATTAGCATGCAAAAGAGTCAAGAGCAGCTACAACACTTCTGTATACCAAAATACAAATTACTTTAGCTATGTTAGTATGAAGGCACTAAACTGGAGCCAGACTGTCTGTCTGTGGACTTCTGCACTAGACTGGTCCATCTACTGGAATGGCTTCTGGGAGACTAGGTAAAAATATCCCAGGAGGACCAATATTTAAATGTTTTGACCAAAAGGAAAGTGACTGCAATAAAGCCCCAAAAGCTCAGTGTTCATTATTGGAAGAAAACTATTTAATACTGTCTTGGAAGGTCAGGTTTCAGCACAAGATGTTAAAAATAATCTAATTTCATGGAAAACTAATAAAAATCACACCAAGTGCTTTTTTAATAAGATCTCAGAAAACAAATAGATAAACAGACTGTCAGGTAGATTCATTGTGACAGGAATTTGTACGCATGAAGCCCTAAAAATAAGCAAGAAAACAAGCAAAATATATTAATAATATTGTAAGAATATATTTTCAATGGGTGGCTGTCCTGAACAGACTTACAACAAATTTGACCTCTGGAAAAAGTGGAAATACTTAAGTAAAGTACCAGTATTTTTAGCTTAAATACACTTTCCTACGTTATGTAGGAATGTCAGATTTAAGTTCAGCTCTCACTCTCTCATAGGAGACACTTGTGTGTGTGTTCCCAGGAGAGCTTCAAGTGGGTGGCAGTGGGGGAAGAGAATACATCTCTTCTTAATAACCACATCTGATGGCTGATGAAGAAAAACTCACATCCTCCATAGGGAGTTTCTGTTTCACGCTCTCTAGAAGGAGGTAGGAAAATGGACTCAGAGGTCTCAGACAATGAGGGAGTGAATGGAGAGAACAAGTGGAGGTCATGAGAGATACACTTAATACAGGTGGACAAAAGCATATTTATGAGTGAATTTGGGAATATCATCGTGGGTGCTAATGGTGACAAATTTTGTCTGTTTAATGACTGGACAAGCAGAGAGCAAGCAATAAAAAGATTCTGAGTCCTTTCCAGAGAAGTATACAAGGTCAATGTGGCCTCCCCAACAACTTTCTGTCATTGGCAATACTATCAAAAAACATCAAAATGTGATCACTAAGTTTGAATTTGTTATGATTTTTGCACTTGGAAATCACATTCTCCCTCTTCTAAGGTCAGAAAGGACTTTCATTCTTTTTTAACTGGTTGCACCTTGTGTCACAGCATTTATCTGGGCATTCTTGCCCTCTGGATTGACCTGGGAGAAATGAATGAAACATAAATGCTTGGAGGTAGACAAAACTCCAGCTTAATCAGCCTTAAATCATCAAGAATAACCGGAATGCAAAGGAACAAAGAATACACACTGTTCACAGGGAATAAGAATGTACCTCATAAACTTTTAACAGATGATGACATCTCCTAACACATGTCCTGTCACATCAACAAATCCTCACTTAAGAGCTCAGCATTGTAGAAAACTGTATCTGCCAACTGGTGCTCAGCTGCAAAAACCATCATCAGCCACACAAGTCATAATGTAACAGCTCAAATGCCAGTGTTCATAATTTGCTACTGCAGTAAATACTTAAAAATAGAAATGTACTAGTTTATGAAGTACAAAGTAGATGAGCAAATGAGTTGAACAATGAGAAGTACTCTTACTGCTGGGAGGCAGCATGGTTTCCCAGAAACCTAACAGAGGTGTAGTGTAGTTTTTATTCTCTTTTTATGTTAGCTCTGACCAGCCCAACATAATAACCACTACACCAAAAGTCTGACAGAAACACTCACAGGTACAAAACAGCAAGCCACAGGATATTCCTCTGGGTAAGTTTTAAATTTTAAATATCAAAGTGACACATGACCAACCTCTGGCCAAATCTCTCCTACTTCAGTGGAGTTTAAGTGAGAAGTAGAAATTTGCCCGATGTTTTAAATGAGATGCTTACAGCTGCAACCAATAAGTTAAATCTTTCAGCAAATCACTAGGCTTGTTTTTAATGTGGGTATTATAACAGTCCTATATAATTCTGAAATCAAATAATTATCACACCATGGAAAGTGGTGGACAAGTACATATCAAGGAGAGTATCCATTTGCAACTTCAGAAATCCTCAGGCATAAGTTAAAAATCTGTTGATCTCTTGACAAATGTATGACCTGAAGCCTGCCTACTGGATCCAGGCCTTCCCATATAATCTTTGCCAACAAATGCCCCCATTGCCGATGGGGATGTTGTTTTGCCTTTCCTTTTTCTCTTCTATTCCAAACACTTGTTAAACTGTAGAAATATTTTTAAAGAGAAACTGTTTGTCTTCTGGTACCACTGCAGCTCTTAAGTGCTCCTGCACTCATACATTGGGCCCTCTGCATGCTGCACCTCCCCTCACTGAATTCCTTGCACAGCCTGAATTGCAGCAGAGCAGAGAGATTTAAGGACTAATTTCTGAATGTTTTGTTTTCGTCCGGTTATTGCAAGAAATAGGGTAAAGAGCTAGTGAAACAGGGGAATGAGAGTTTACGTGTCAAGGACTAGATGGGACTGATCTGAAGGTGAATATCCTTGCCTCTCTCTATATTCACACTAGTTCTAAAACCAGCATCTCACTCCTTGAAAGTATGAAATGAGCACACTCGGTATAGGAAGATGGCTTCCCTTAAAGTAATGTTCACATTAAAGACTCACTAATCTCATTTAGAATATTCAAATATGGGGTAAGAAGAAAAACTCTGCTTTTCCTAAGTTTTTTTTTCTTTTTCATTTGTTTCTTTTTGGGAGTATATAGGCTCACAAAATACAGATGGAAGAACATAGTATGCATAGCATAGCATCTGTGTGACATTACATGCCTTTATTTTTTTAAAAACAGATAGCAGATCACAGTAATATAATTTAGTATCACCATTAGTTTACACTACCCTGAAATTTTTTTCATTGTCAAGTAACATTTTTATACCACCTTTCCAAGATAAACAGCTCTCTCAACACTTTTGAAAGACCTATGTGCTCACAAGATTTCTGCTGAGAACCTCACAGTTCATGGAGTACTTACTCTCATAGCAACCCAATTTTCATAACAATCCAGACTTCAGTCTGGATTAAGACCTTGTCTACAGATGGAAATCATATGCAGAACAGATAAGGGCCACATCTGCCAAAGAGGTCATGCATCAGAGACTGACTGAGGTCCAGCTGTGCTGCCTTTCCCTTCTCCCATGTCTAACTGTTTAGGCACTTGGGCTCAGATGCATCCCATCTTAGATTGAGGCAACACTTCAATGACATGCAAAAGTTAAAGCCTACTCATAAGATCTCCCTTTCCTACTGCTCGAGCCTCCTTGCAGTCAACAATATATAGATTTAAGTTTCATAGGCAATTACTCATTACCTCCCCAACAAGTTATCTATAAATATGGCAAAGGTAGTCACTGCAGGAAGGAAAGTCTACTACTTTTATTTTACAGACTCTGGAAATTAACACATTTCCCTACTTGTATGGATGCCACCTATCAGTAAAAAAGAAGAGAGGATTTTACTTAAGAATTCCTCTCCTTTTGCTTCATGGTTCTTCATTACATTTGTTTACTGATGCTGATCTCAGCAGTACAACTACCTTCATTTCACTTGCCCTTGAGTTACTCTTAGTTTATACAAGCCAACTTTATCTGTTATCAGTATTATTGGCTGTTAGTGTGCCATTACTGTTTTGTAAGGACTCTTCAAGAACAAGGTACTGGGATTTTTTCAAATATCCCTACTCATAAAAAGTGAGAAACCAAGAGGTATTACATTTCTGTTGTTATTTCTAAGACAGTTTTCAAAGTTTTTCACCAGTGTATGTGAGCTACAAAATGTACTCTGATTTTTAAAACTTTGTATTAAAGTTGACTTGGACCTTACTCATATATTATGTAAGATGGTGCATGAGATGTAAACATCCTACGAGTACAATCAAAAAAGGATGAAAGCAATGACTACATCACTGGGGCAATTCAGCAAGTTCTGTGGCAGTCTATGGGCTACGCTCAAAAGTGATACAAATGTTCATCTTCAGATAGGTTTCTTCCATTTTGAAAACTGTAAGTTAGAAATGGTTTTGACAGTCACTGTTACAGTGTTTGAAAAACAGCAGAAGAGGAATTTTTGACCGAGTACTGAAATGTGAACTGATTTGGCACTGTGAAGCTGCAAAACAAGCAAGGCTGTTTTTCACAAGACATTAATAACTACCTTTATCTTAGCATTCCAAAAATTCAGAGTTTTGTCTGGGCCCAGGAGTCTTCCTATTAGCTTTCTCTTCTAGTAACCACAAAGGGCTGCCTCAAAACACGGAGGACTGGCCCATCTGTGGTTATAATTCACAGATCTAGCTTTGGACATTTCTAACCCACAGGCTGGGGAGGAGTGTGTGGAAAGCATTTCTTTAATGTACCGTTTCTCACATCATTTTCTTGAGCATCTGTCTCTGGCTGGAATAAAGAAGCAGTATGTACATGGCTATGTTCTTAAAAAGAAATACTTTTGCATTAATTACACTTGAATGGCACAACATCTAGAAAACGTACATCCATGTACATATATAGCAACATTCTCCCTGTCCATTTTCTTCCCTTCCATATGCTTGCCATAATTCTTTTGTTTTATCCAGGCTTTAGTTCTACCTATCCCAGCAAACCACTCCTGCTGCTATGCACCCATCCTCCCACCAGTCCCTTCTCCCAGCTCAAGCACCACTCCCTGGGCTCCTACCGCCAGCCCAGAGGGGCTTGCTGCTGACTCAGCTCCTGCAGGCTCCCACTGGCTCTCTCTGCCTCCCTCGCTCATCCTCTTGCTCTCCTGCTTGCTGTTCCATGACCTGAACTCCTTTTGGATCTCATTGGAGGGGAGAGGATGAGTACAACTGTCTGCCTGGGAGAGGGATTCACTCCTCAGCATTACCGACCCCAGAGCCAGCCAAGGGAACCAAAGATTTAATGGAAAAGATGGGGAGTCAAAGAATAACATCTACTGCTGGCATTGAAGCAGGTCTGTCACTTACTTGCTCATTATGATTCATCAATTATTTCCTCATAAATTCACCCATCACTCCAGTTTATTTCTTATGTCTTCCTCTACGTATACAAATAGTAAGTTATTTTCATTTGCCCTTTACCTCTGTTATCTCCCTGCAACACCTCTTCCAACGTCCCTCAGGAACTCACCCTGGTTTCTTTATAAACTCTTCCCTCATTTGCAGCTCTGCCTCACATATTGTGCTTAGGGTCTGTCTCATTTCTCTCCTTGACTTTGTCACATTAACCATCCGAAAATGGGGTTTACTGTACATTTTCCCTCCACCTTCACCCAAGCCATGATGAAAAACACATACATGTGCAGTGACTTGATGAAGAATACACGGCTCACATACCTTGCCATACTTCTGCGCATAGGATCCTGTGAGCAGTGAATGAAAAACTATGATTGTTTCGTCCAAATCCCAAACAAATACACGCTGAAAAAAACAAGTGGGAAAAATATTATTAAACAAATAACACCAAAGTCCCACCATCATCCCACCCAGAGGGCCAAAAGTCAACTCATTCCTAAAGTTTGACCACTTGCTTAAGCAAGCAGGTTTTCTCTGAAAGTCAGCAAGAACAGGGTATCGTGGTAAAAAGTCAGAAGAAGAGTAACTTTTAAACTCTTCAACCATTTCTTATTTGTCCCCTAAAAAGTTTTTCCAAACAGCTGCATAACACAGATTTCAGAAACATGATGGGGTTCAAACATAATCATTAACTTAAGGATAAACAGTACTCTTAGATACTCCTCTGCAAGTCTTACTGACCCAAGGTTCTTCTGTATTTTTCCTGCATAGCTAAAATTAAGTCTTGGATAAAAGCGCTATATGCCACACATAATGTCAAACAGAATTTATATGATATCATAGGATAAACAGATTATTCTTACTCAAAAAAAAAAAAAGGAAAGAAACTCCTTTCATTTTCACTAGTAAGCTACAAAAGAAAAAAAAAAAAAATTAAGATAAAAAATAAATTTGAGATTTCCTATTAAAAAAAAATAAAATAAAAAAAAAAAAAAAGGAAAGAAACTCCTTTCATTTTCACTAGTAAGCTACAAAAGAAAAAAAAAAAAAATTAAGATAAAAAATAAATTTGAGATTTCCTATTAAAAAAAAATAAAATAAAAAAAAAAAAAAAGGAAAGAAACTCCTTTCATTTTCACTAGTAAGCTACAAAAGAAAAAAAAAAAAAATTAAGATAAAAAATAAATTTGAGATTTCCTATTAAAAAAAAATAAAATAAAAAAAAAAAAAAAGGAAAGAAACTCCTTTCATTTTCACTAGTAAGCTACAAAAGAAAAAAAAAAAAAATTAAGATAAAAAATAAATTTGAGATTTCCTATTAAAAAAAAATAAAAGAAAATGTGACACAAGTCTCACAATTTTGTGGTTACATTGCATGAGAAACTGAAAGACACAATCTTAGAGCTAAAAAGTGCAAGGCTGAATCACATTTACTTTTCTGCCTAACTTTGTCATGAAGAACGTCTCATTGTACGTGTATGGTAAAATAGCAAATAATATTCATTCTATTCAGTTAGCGAGACTGAGTCCATCATGTTTTCTAAAATGCATTAAGCTATTTCCACAGCTGTAGTTTTCAGAATCTACTTTTCATCAGAAGAAACCTCCACATTACCATTCATCAGTTACCACAGGCATACCTCCAAGTCACTGTCCGGAGGGGGTGATGGATTATTCTTCCGCCCTCTACCCCGAGACTTTGACCCAGAACTCCTACATGTTCTCTCATCAAGATCTTTGATTGGCGTGGAGGGGCTCTGCACTGTGTCAAACTCCCCTATAAAGTCAACCATTCATGGCAAAATTAGTGCTGGATTTTTAAATAATAAACTTTTTTTTTCCTCATAGCCAGACATGACTGTATGCACACTCAACCACAAGATGCACCTAAAAAAGTTGTATACAATGAGTGACAATGTGGTTTGTCTTATGTAGATGGAATTTTCAGATGCTACATACACTTTTGACTTTACCAAGGAAACACTATAAACCTTAGCAGAATAAGAGAAAGATTAAAATGACACATATGCATGTGTAGACACATATACAAATACATGAGCACATGCAAAATATTGGTAGATCCAAGTAACATATTTAAAAAGTCACCATAAAGACTTCTCAAAACATGAAGTTCCTTTTAGTTAAATTAGTTAATTTCCCATGTTTGGAGTTCAACTAGACTTATTTCCAAGCCCTTTGTTACTTTTCCCATAATACCCTTTGGCACACGTCCACACACCAGAAGAGTCAGTCAGCTTCCTGCTTCATCTCCTTCTCCCATGTCACCTGCTCTTTAGTAGAGTTCACTTTTCTTTTTCCCCCCACCTTGACTCTGCCCATAAATTGTCAGAGGAAGGTCATAATATTAAATCCAATATTCCGGTTATTACCAGAAAGAGGGTGAAGTCATACTTCTTGTATTCTGATCATCTTTCTCTAAATATCAGCTATTGTCTGCTGTCAGAGAGAAGATACGCTAGAATAACCCTCAATCTGGCATGGCATAGTTGCTCTTAAGACTCAACCCTGACCTACTTACCCATTTAATCTACTTTGCTGTGCAGGTAACAAAGGGCTTTAAAGGTCATTGCAAACCAGTAGCTATCTAACACAGAAAGACTGCAGGAAGGATGGCATGGAACTTCTTACAAAATACTTCTATTCCACAGCTCAGTAAATGGAAAATATTCTTTTCTTCATAACAGAGTACCTTCAGTGCACTTTTAAAGCTGCTAGCAACAAATGCAGTTTAGCTAGGTTTCCAAGTGCTAAATGACAGAAATCCTCCTTCATCATCTATCCTATTAGTGATTTGATTTTTCTCCATTAAAGAAGGAAAGGGTACAGCTTAGATCTATCATCTACTATGGAGTTTGATTCAAGGGAGTCCTTGTGCTGCACACAATTTTGTGTTTCTGGGCCGCTTCGGTAGTATTTGTTAAAAGTGCCCATGACAGTACATCTACAGAATAAATTAACAGTTGGTACAACCATTTCCCAAGAATCATCTATGATGCATATGATTTTGAGCAGGAATCTGAATATAATTCATTTTTACAAAGCATCACTAAGGTCACCGAAGTCCACCAGCAACAGCAGAAGTGGCCAGCAGATTAAGGTGAGTGATTTTTCTGCTCCGTTCTGAACTTGGAAGACCATGTCTGGAAAAATGTCTAGTTTTGTGTCGCCACATACAGGAGGGATATTGACAAACTGTAGTTAGTCCAGGTGTGACCATCAAGACAGTTAAGGGTCTGAGTGCAAAGGAGGAAAGGCTGAGTGACTCTTCAAAGATGTAAAGGACAAGAATCAACAGACAGAAGTCACAGCAAGGGGATATTACTGTTAGATGCAAGATAAAAAACCTTCACTGTGAGAGTGGTCAGGCCCTGGGACAGATGCCCAGAGAGGCTGTGCATTCTCCAACCTTGGAGACACTCAAAACTCAATTTGACACAGCCCTGAGCAACATGATCTAAGTTGGCTCGTCCATGAGCGGGTTGGACCAAAAGACTCGCAGAGGTCCTTTCCAATGTGAATGATTGATGTTTCTGTGATCTTCCCCGCGTCATTTATCTCACTCTCCCTCCACATAAAAGAACAACACAATTCTAGTCTAGCAATCTCTATGAAGAAAAAACAGACTGCAGTCTCAATTAAGAGTCGGTGCGTAATGTTAACACAATAGTTAAATTCTTAATCTCTTCCATCATTTATTTATACCTTACAGTGAATCACATAGAGAAGATTATTAAAATAAATACACTGTGAATATATATTTATATATCTTGACCGGAAAAATACTGTTGTATTTCTTGGAAGAATAAGATTTAAGCCCATAATGTCGCATTCCTGAATGGGAGCTCTAGACATTGTGAGGAAAGAATTCAAGATTCAAGGAAAGAGAAGAAAAAGAAGAAAGTTAGTTCCGGGGAAGCACTCAAGTTATTCTGCTGTCATCTGGTAGAAGATACTGCTNATTGGTTAGGACATTTATCTGAAGAAGGACATTTGTAGGTTCCACTGCCTTCTCCAGGATACACTGGTTTATTTGACTGAATGACTGATATATATGAAGTATAAAAACATTTTCATGAGCAAGAATCCACATCCCTGTACCCTCAAGTGGAAGGTGATTAATCTTCCATGAAGCAGAAGGAAATAAAATCTGTCTTGCTCAGTTTCCGGGGAAGTACTCAAGTTATTCTGTTGTCATCTGGTAGAAGATACTGCTACTTTTTTCTCAAACTAGGTGATGACTAGTTCAATGTCACAAAACTGATGTTTTGCTTGTGCATAGCAGAGACAAACTTTCAGTCAGCAGCTAAGACGAGATTTTCAAAACTGCAATTTGAGAATTTATTCCAGATATCATTTTAGGTAGGTCTGTCCTGAGTTGGATAAGGATCATATGCATTCTATAGTAGTTTCTCTTCAGCCAAAACTCTTATTTGCCAAGAAATAAGCAGCAATAATAATAGCTAATGAGTAATGTTCCCATGCTGTTTTTACTTTGCCCCTACAGAAGGGAGAGAGAGTTCTTGTTGAGTAATCATTTCTATTCCCAGCACGGTGTTGATGTCAGTAAGGACACTGCAGGCAGTGGAGTGATCAATAAGGTCACATTATCTCAGTTCTTTCTCCATGAGAAGAACAGCAAAATATACTTTGGTAAATGTAGAAATGTACAAAAATTGCTTCATAATCAGAATCCTTGTGCAGCAAAAACATACACTGACTTCAAAAGAAGTTCTGAGTATGCAAGATTTCTGTATGAAAATATAATTTCCTAGATTTTTCTGACAGAATGTAAAAATTATCCCAAAACAAACCCCCAGAAATGAAATGGCAAAAATTAAACAACTGAAGATGAATGTTTACATTCTTATCACAAAAGTCTTCATATTTATAACATTTCACCATTTTACAACAAAATTGACTAATTTCTACAGTAATGTATTAAAACATCTGTTCTCAATGACTGTGTTTACTCTAACCTACCAAAAATGAAATATAATAAAACCCCCCTGTTCTAAATCTTCTCTGAAAGTATCTAATAACTGAAGTAAATAACTTCAATTTTCATTTAGCATTAGCTATTACCAGTTGCCCCAGGCTTCTGCTTGGGTCAACACTGTACATGATTGCATAATTATCCATTAATCGGTACTGTAACTAATCAGTGTACCTTGTAAGTTCTAGATACTTAAAGCCAACTTTATTTCATTACGCTAATCTCTAATTCAGAATGAGCAGCTGTCTCTTACTTGAACGCAAGGTATGCATCTATTTTAGAACTTCAGAAGTCAGTAGTGTGGTTTTTTTTGAACAACTGTAGGCTTCATTGCTTGATTTGCTTTTTACCAACAGCAGGCTGAAGGAGCAACTGCACTTTCTTATCCTCTGTTTGCTTTAGAAATGAGGTCAATGCTGATAAAAGGAAAACTTATTTAAAAATCAGCCATGAAACATAGAAGAACGTAAAAAATTCTAGTACCAAAGAGTACTGAAAACCTTACCCTCATTAAAGAGTTCCTAGACAGAAATTTTTATTGCAATGTTTGAAATTTTTTAGCTTTTCCAAACAACATGCCTAACAAATATACTTCATAGTATTCTCCCACTGGAACTATAAGCAGTATCAGTGATCCAATAAAGCAAGAGGAAAATGTTAAAATCAGAACATGGAATGATCACTTTATCACGGATGTTCATACACATACTCATGCACTGGTTCATGTCCAGTGTGAAGCCTTCCATGCCATGAAGACCTTGCAGAAGCTTCAGTCAGAGGACAGGTTGCTACAGCACTGTTACAGAAGGAAGTGGTCTTTCATGTTGAGAACATAGTTTCCCATCTGTAGTTTGATGTGAACATCCAGTCCTCCTTCTTGAAACACAGCTGTGCCACTTAACCAGGAGAAAAGAGGTGTGGGCACAGTGTGCATATAGACCTTTGTGCTGTTTTTCTTAATGCCATCTCCTCGAGATGATGCAAAGGATGACTTCACTATGGGTACCAAATTAAGAGAGACCAGATGCTCTGCTGCATCCCAGTAACCAAACTGGAGCTAATATCCTATGATATATCACCTCACCTAACTCCAGACATATGAAAGTGAGGTGCCTAAACATGAAGCTTTTGCCCAGGCTCCCTACAGACCTATTTTCTCTACTAGAATTTTATCCACCCTAGATTAAATGTACCCATGTATTCATTGAGTATAGTCAAATGCACTCATCTCCTGAAGCACAATCCCTTAAGGATTCTCCTGATTTATCCCAATATGAGTTGAAGTGCCCCTGGAGATACCTATTTGTCTCAGATACTTTGTGGTAACAAGTGCATTTTGAAAAATCTTAATGTAGAGCAGACACAATACAAACACAGAAGAGAAGTCCATGGCAAGGGTAAGGAGCTGAGCCTTACACAGATTTGGGATGGATGTACTTCTGAGCCCTTTCATTCTCTCCTTACGGATTGACTTTTGTTATATATTCTTAGCAGAAAGAGCAGCCAGAAGGTGTCTTCAGCATTACCAACCTCTTTTCCTGGCTTGTAATATATTATTGCTTGTTATGAGCAGCAGAAAGAGTAAAGTCTCTTTCAAATTTCATCTAATTTTCTTTACACGGTCAATAAATAAAATGCTAACTGATATTAACTCTTTATCTGATGGGGCTTTATTATGAAAACAAGAAATCCTGTATGTGTGGAGAGTACTAGAGGCTTTGATTAGTTATTTGAATGAATAGCTAGCACAGATGGCAGAAGAGTGAAGTGCCTTGCTGTGTTTAATCTTAGGTATTGGAGTAAGTTTATAGGACTGAGCAATAAAGGCCTGTTAGACAACAAGTGAACACAGTGAGTGCTGAAGCTCTGCAGTGTGATCTACTGTATCTGGAGTGATCTCCAACACACTGCATGTCACTGATGGAAACTTATTTTTACAGTGACACAGATGGGCACAGGCATGTCATGGATTCACAAAGTGGGTGCTCGCTCTCAGCAGAGGATCACATGATCAGTACAATACTTCACAGAAATAAGGAGTGTGTGGGCAGATTTCTAAGTTCGGATGCACAACCTACTTAACAGGAAAACAAGTTTATATGCTTAAACAATCCACAACCAAGAAAAACACTGCTTCATAGATGTGAAGCCTTCAACATTTTTTCAACCTGTTCAAGCTATGTAAGGCAAGATTCCTTTATTTTGTCAATGCTATTCAATACTAAGGGAGTTTGTAATACACAATAAATTTATACAGCATTTCTAGGAAACACAGATACTCAAGGGAGAGACAATATGGTAAACACTGTCTGACTTTCTCAAATAAAAATATGGAGGAATAACAAAGAAACGAAGAGAAGTACACAGAACATGCACAATTATCAAACATCAGCTGTGAGTATTCTTCATACTCTTTTAAAAATACTTTACATATGATTTGTCTCTGTTATGGATGTCCTGCAACTGTTGAAATTTCACTTGATTTCAAGTTACCTCTTAGGTTTTTCTTCCTAAATTTGCATTCTGAGACTACTGAGTAATGTTTTACACTTTCATCAAAAAACAAAGGAATGTGTATCTCCCAATATCAGTCCCAGTTATATTAAAAGGGGGAAAATAAATTAGTGAGATGTTCAGGAACTTATAAATCTGTCAAAAAAAGAGAAAGAAAGCCGTATTAACTTCTGTGTTTGCAGAACACATAGAACGGAGCAGGTAAATAACTGTGAACTGGGTTATAAGAATAATGAGAAAAAAAGAAGAGCTGCCATTTATACAGCACTGGTGCCCAAAGAATACAACTGTGTAACAAAATGCGGTGTTGTAGCAGATGTGCACAAGGGGGCAGAGCTGTGCAGGCAAATTGAGTCTCCTGATGTCTCCTCAGAACTTCATTTTTGCAACTTCAACTACTTTAATGCTATTTTTTAAAAAGATACTTATGCTAATAACCGATTGTTCTATTCTTAGTGACCTAAATCAGTGAATTAGCAAACACATCTTGTATACATTTGAATAAAGCCCATGTACTCTTGCTACCATGATTGGCGCATGATTAGATAAACAACATTATCTTTTAAAAAATTCTTTACAGCAATACTCCAGAACATGTATACAGGAATGTCCCACTGCCAGTAACAGGAGAGCTGGCTGAATTTTATTTTCAAAATTTACTGAGGCTTTGTTACTGTACAGTTTCTTCCGGTACTAACAGGTCCCTACCAGACTGTTGTAACTTTTTTCAGGCCCTCTCCTTCCATAGACAACCATCTCAGTCTGCAAAGAGCTTTACTGAACTAGCAAACAAACTAAACAGCTTTCCTAACTAAACAAAAGAAAAAAAAGCTTATTTTGGCTGGTTTGCAATGAAGTTTTCT
>VZTO01013461.1:112410-126798 GCA_013400615.1 Syrrhaptes paradoxus
GGAGAGTACTAGAGGCTTTGATTAGTTATTTGAATGAATAGCTAGCACAGATGGCAGAAGAGTGAAGTGCCTTGCTGTGTTTAATCTTAGGTATTGGAGTAAGTTTATAGGACTGAGCAATAAAGGCCTGTTAGACAACAAGTGAACACAGTGAGTGCTGAAGCTCTGCAGTGTGATCTACTGTATCTGGAGTGATCTCCAACACACTGCATGTCACTGATGGAAACTTATTTTTACAGTGACACAGATGGGCACAGGCATGTCATGGATTCACAAAGTGGGTGCTCGCTCTCAGCAGAGGATCACATGATCAGTACAATACTTCACAGAAATAAGGAGTGTGTGGGCAGATTTCTAAGTTCGGATGCACAACCTACTTAACAGGAAAACAAGTTTATATGCTTAAACAATCCACAACCAAGAAAAACACTGCTTCATAGATGTGAAGCCTTCAACATTTTTTCAACCTGTTCAAGCTATGTAAGGCAAGATTCCTTTATTTTGTCAATGCTATTCAATACTAAGGGAGTTTGTAATACACAATAAATTTATACAGCATTTCTAGGAAACACAGATACTCAAGGGAGAGACAATATGGTAAACACTGTCTGACTTTCTCAAATAAAAATATGGAGGAATAACAAAGAAACGAAGAGAAGTACACAGAACATGCACAATTATCAAACATCAGCTGTGAGTATTCTTCATACTCTTTTAAAAATACTTTACATATGATTTGTCTCTGTTATGGATGTCCTGCAACTGTTGAAATTTCACTTGATTTCAAGTTACCTCTTAGGTTTTTCTTCCTAAATTTGCATTCTGAGACTACTGAGTAATGTTTCACACTTTCATCAAAAAACAAGGGAATGTGTATCTCCCAATATCTGTACCACACCATACCACAAACGTGCACACACACACACACACACACACACACACACACTTACTTTAAAAATAAGCATGAGGAAAATAGCTGGAAAGGAAAAATTTCAACTCATGCACTTAAAATTCCAACATTTTTAGTAAATTTAAAGCTTGTATGAAGTATGAGGCCTTGCTTGTAGTTTTCTACACAGTACTAGCCTTCCTTTGTGCAAATTCATTGCTGCAATTATTAGGATGAGAATCAGGAAGATTTGTGCGATCAGTTGATTTTGTGATTAAGGACCATTTCTCTAAAACCCTGTTTGCTCACCTTTTTATAAATGCTCACAGTCTGTGGGTAAGGCAGAGACTATGCACGCTGCATCAGTGAAGCCAGTGCCCCTGGAAGAGATTGCTCTAGCAATGCTGAGCCGGGCAGCTGGCAATTGATAACCTCTCCCATAGATGCTACAACACACAGCCTTAGTAGGCTATTTAGGTTATGAATATAATAATAAATAATAATAATAATCTCATAATACTGAGATAGATCTTTTAAGAACTTCATATATAATAGAAACAATACAGGAAAGTGAGCATCAAAAAGCAGGCTCTCTTCATCCAGGAAGGACACCACACTCATCTGACAGTGGCTGTCAGCTTCTAAACTAGCCCACCAAGATCTCACAGCTCTGCACTATTATGCCTAATTTCAAATGCATAGTTTTAACTTTACTTCAGTCCCAGTTATATTAAAAGGGGGAAAATAAATTAGTGAGATGTTCAGGAACTTAGAAATCTGTCAAAAAAAGAGAAAGAAAGCCGTATTAACTTCTGTGTTTGCAGAACACATAGAACGGAGCAGGTAAATAACTGTGAACTGGGTTATAAGAATAATGAGAAAAAAAGAAGAGCTGCCATTTATACAGCACTGGTGCCCAAAGAATACAACTGTGTAACAAAATGCGGTGTTGTAGCAGATGTGCACAAGGGGGCAGAGCTGTGCAGGCAAATTGAGTCTCCTGATGTCTCCTCAGAACTTCATTTTTGCAACTTCAACTACTTTAATGCTATTTTTTAAAAAGATACTTATGCTAATAACCGATTGTTCTATTCTTAGTGACCTAAATCAGTGAATTAGCAAACACAGCTTGTATACATTTGAATAAAGCCCATGTACTCTTGCTACCATGATTGGCGCATGATTAGATAAACAACATTATCTTTTTAAAAATTCTTTACAGCAATACTCCAGAACATGCATACAGGAATGTCCCACTGCCAGTAACAGGAGAGCTGGCTGAATTTTATTTTCAAAATTTACTGAGGCTTTGTTACTGTACAGTTTCTTCCGGTACTAACAGGTCCCTACCAGACTGTTGTAACTTTTTTCAGGCCCTCTCCTTCCATAGACAACCATCTCAGTCTGCAAAGAGCTTTACTGAACTAGCAAACAAACTAAACAGCTTTCCTAACTAAACAAAAGAAAAAAAAGCTTATTTTGGCTGGTTTGCAATGAAGTTTTCTGAAAGGTGTGAGCTTAAAATATCAATATTCAAACAAGGTGGATATGTCTTTATACAAACACAGAATAAAATGCAAACATTGTTTTCACCTGAGTGTAGATCTGTACCTGGTTGACTAGTCAGGCCAGGGAGAGAGTCCTGTAACTGGTAGGTTGATGATGATGAAGTAGTACCATCAGCTGTGTTGTTTGAAGTCATATATGCACCATATGTTGATGCTGAGTAATACTGTGCATATTGATTTTGGCCAAAAGCTGTGTATGATGGATAATCCTAAAACAGCAAATGCAGCAGAGTGCTTTATTAAGTGGAGTAATGAACGATTTTTCCATTAAGTATTTCTAAGAGTTCAATCATGCAACTTTTGCAAGCATTTTGGGGGTTTAGTTTAGATTTTTTTTTTTAATTTAAGGATGTTTAACATTTTTTAATTTAAGGATCTTTACTAAAAGACTACAAGGAAGTTGCTGAAGTATTTAAGTGCCAAAAGATATAACTCAGCTTCCACTGGGATTTTTATCACTTTCCATGGAAAACAGCACTGAATCACAGCGAGCCTAATTCAACACAGCATATCTAAATTAAAATAACATGCTGTCATTGGAGTTACATAAATCCCTTTGTAACTGGCAAACAAAAGTGTTAATATTCATACCTGTTGTGAACTACTGAAGTTTGTAGAATTTGAAACAGAATTGTTTGCATAAATTGTGGATGACGGTGTAAAACTAGAACCTAAAATTAAAAAGTACAATTAACTCTGAGAACTTGCTTATGAATCAATATACAATTCTAAATACAATATTTGATGTTAAGATATAGATGAATCAGAACAATCAACTTTCATTTTCTGTTTAAATAATTAAATATTTTAACAAAACTTTAAAAGAAATGAAATGCTGCTTCCACACATACAGGCATACATTCCTCTTCACACCATGCAAGGAAGGTATTGGCAGTAAGCCATTATACTGATTGAGAAAGCATTTTTCAATTTATTGCAGTGTCTCACCCCTCCTCAAATATTGTTTTTCTCTTTTGCCTTCATTTCTAGCACTTTTGTGTATGTTCACTCACGAAACAAAAAAATTTCCAAAAGTATTTTAATGATCCAGGCATTTTTAACTGATCTGCAATGAGGCATGTCCTTGTTTTCAACATAAGTCTGATGATTCATATTGCAATTTGTAATATTCAAAAGATTAACCATTGTATAAGCAGATTAAAAATTATCCAAACAACATAAGTTATCAGTGATGAAAGTGTAATAAGTGAATTAATAACTGAATAATAAATGAGTGAATAAATATGAATTAGGGAAAAATTGTAACAAATTATGTTAATCCAAAGAGAAACAAGTATCAAATTATGTCATACTCAGAAACATGGAAACAAGGGAAAGTGACATATTTACACTAAAAAATACAAGAAATGCTTCCACTCCAGCCATGTGATTTCAACCCATAAAAAAATGAAGGTCCCAACAGGGACTGCACTGCATGACCAGATCTAAATTAATAGATTACTAAAATGAATAGATATATGCATACTAGTACTGGAAAAAAATACTTAGCTTTAGATTTTAGAGGTAAAATAGCTGCCACCATAAGTGTACTTGCCAGAATTCACAAAAATGAATGGAAAATATATCATAAATTTGAGGGCAGAGGGGGCCGTCAGCAACAGGGGGACAGGGTGAGCCCTGATGGCCGTGGTTACTCACCTGGCATCTGATAAGAGTAGGGTGTTTGGCCTGGCTGTGGGGTGGAAAACCCTGGGCTGTAACTGAGGCACCCGCTCTGCAGTGGTGATTGGGTCTGTGAAAGCCCACTTTCCGTCTTGATGCCTGGCAACATTACACCCAAATCTGTATAAGAAATTAATTTTCAACTGATTCTTTAAAATATTTTCTTACAGGTGGGAAAACAAAATGATAATTAAAAAAACAACATTCACATCAGCATTGGTCTTACTTCTACATAAGGTGAAGTAATAAGAGGTCAAATACCGTAGGTGGGTAGGCTGTATGGCTGTCCTGTCTGTGAGTAGGCTGTGTAGACCGCTGGTTGCTGCATTCCTGAATACTGGGTTTGTCCGGCATAGGCAGACATTGTTTGAGCTGCTGGTGTAGAAAGAATGTGTGGATAGGGCCTAAATATCAGGAAAAATAGCATTACTGTGGCAACAAATACTTTGTATCTTGATTCAAGCAATAAAGTAAAAAGGTTTAAAGATATCCAAAGGCAGTTCATTATTCTGCCAACTGTTCCTCTTCTGGGGTTTATTCAATCCCGCATTGAAATAAGCTGAAAACCATTTCAACTCACATTCCCTAGGGCATGGTGAATATTTTGTGCTCTCCCACCACTACAGTTTAATTCCCAAGCTACTGTGTCCAGCTCTAGGTGGACTGTGCCACCACTATACAGCTTTATATGGATTTGATCCCTTTGAGCCAAGATCAGCTTGCTTAAACCAGAAAAGCCCCCATGCTTTTTTAATCCAGTGGAGAGAAACTTGGACTAGAAGAATAAAGGAAATACAGAGGTGAATGTTAAAGCTACTACATTATGTCCTCTGTGTACAGTTCTGCTTCAACAGACATTTAGTCTCTGGCTTCAACGGGAGATGGATTGTGCCCATTGCGAGAAGCATGAAAAATATTGATGGCAATACTTTGGCAACCAGATGGGCTTTAAATGTTTGGAAAATATGGGCTAGGGAAATAGAATGGAAATAAAAATCGTCTTTTATTTATAAATACTGGGGTTTTATAGAGAGATTGAACCAAGCTTAAAATTTTTGCCCTCCAGAGTTGCAAAAACATACAGAGAAACATTTGTCTTGGATTGTTTTGTAAGTCAAATAAGATTTTTATAGACCAAGAGTTGAATAAACACACTCTGCAGAATTATGCTAACTGAAACCTGGCCATTAAAAGCCATGACTAAATTTCAGATTCTATTTTTTTTTAATTTTTTGTTTCTAATTGGTTCAGTACAGTTGGCAGCAGTTATTATCAGAAAAGGATTACTCATTAATTTAGATGCCAATAAATTGTAACAGTAGATTAAAAATTCTATTAAACCTTGTAATGTATTTGGCCAAAATATAGTCTGATATCATTTGCCAAAACCTGTTTTAAGTGGAATGAGGGCTGTTCTTAGTTTACGCACCTACTTTCTGTATCAATCAATATAGGCTACTATGATATGAAGGCAAATTCCTTAAAGAAACTTGAAAAAGCCTAATCAGCTACAGTTTCAGTATTTTCTCTGTATCAAAGTCACACAGGTAGCTGTATCAAACACATGGAAACAAATAGATGATGTGCTGGAATTAAACACCTTCATGCATGGCACTGATCGTAGGACAAGCAAACTAACAGCCTGCCAACTGCAGCAGTTCCATATAACATCTTTGGTGCTTCTTTCTGAAGTTCCCTGGATTGTAATGTAATGTAATTACCCGAGTCCATTTTCCTCAAAAAAAAGTGAAAGAAATTTTCTATTCGTAACAACACCCACTGGCTTTAAACTAAAGAGGGAGATTAAAACTAATCCAATTTATTTGGTTTTTGAATCCTATGGCATTGGAGAAGGAGAAAGAAAGGGTGGTTCATGACTGTGGAATGTTTGTAAGCATCTGGCAATGCTGGCACTGGGAGGGTCAGCGACAGGGTTACCCCTCAGTACACATTGTGCACATGCAATCGTGATTTCTAAATATAAGTTGTATTCAAAATACATTTGTATACATTGCCAGTGCTGTTAAGATGTTGATGCCTGAGAATGTAATAGTCTGATTTTTTCCTTCTGTTGTGTGCAGATATTCAAGGGTATTGCTTGCGCAGCAGTACCGTACTGCACCAAGCAGGACCTCACTCTGCAGCCACATGAGGAAAAAAAGTTGGACAGAGTAAGTATTAAGTATTTTCCTTTTCTCTGTTTCTTCTGCTGATGAACACTTGTTTGCAACAAACCACAGAACTGCCTACAGCCAAGGTCAATTCCCTATAAAACACTAGAAGAGGTGCAGACACTAACTTGGAGGGATATATCTGTGGAGAGTACTGGTGCGCTGATCTTGGGCTGTAGCCACTACTTGTTATTACTGCAAAACAGAAAATAAGAGTACAGCAGTTAAGAAACACCGTGAGACCAATACAGCGAAACAGTCTGAATACTCATGCAGCAACATTAGCGGAAAAGTTTATTGAAATGGACAGCTTTTCTACAAAGTAGATGTCACCTGAACTGCAACATCTTAATACAAAAATTGAAAAACTCCCAAGTCATTCATCGTTGTACAGAACTCTTTAGTTGGTATGACTGTGTCATGCTTTTTCAGCTAGACTAACACATTACTGAGCATATTCCAGAGGTATATGTCTCATCATTTGTGATCCACACACTATAGATCTTTCAAATTTGCAAGTTGCATTAAAATTGGTAGTTAAAAATAATTTTGTGATTTAACACACGGTATTGCACAGAATTGAAATAACACACACATACTTTTAAAGTCTCACATCAACAAGTGTAATTCTAATACTCGGTAAGAGAAATACATTTTATATGGGTGTGAATAATTTTAGTCGGCTTAGGTGATGGAAGATACTAGATTGACTACTAGAAAATTAATACTATTCCTTATCAACAGGCCGATTAGAATATAGCCACTAACAACAATATGTTCATTTCAAAAGTAAGCATAAACAGTCCTGTCCAGTATCCAGCAAAATTTAATATGTCTATACTAATCTCAGCTGCATTCTTCCAAGAAAGCTAATAGAACAATAGTCATATCCCATTAAAATTTCATTCAGAAGCAGTGCTTACACTGGATTAATTCCAAGTGTTTGGAAGTTTCTCTTTCCTTTAGCCATCTGTCTTGATTAAGACAGATGTACTCCAAATATATGTACACCAAAAAGTTGAACCAATCCCTTCAGAGCAAATCCATACTGGACAAACATACAGAGTGTCTTTATTAGGCCATCTGCTGTTCATTCACTTTTCAAAGGATTAAAGTAGTACACAATGAAGCACTGGAATTTCTTTAGTCTCATCAATCATAGTTGTACTTCAAAGTGCACCTTTTTCCTGAGTTGTTTGTAATGGTAGCAGAAACGAACTTTCAGAATTAAATAAGTGACAAATAGGTTTAGGTTCCTAACTATTTTATGAAACATGAACTATTTCTACATCCAGGCCTAATTACATCTTTGAGATCTATTGCTTTGAATATATGCAGAGCTTCATATTTTTAAACTGGTTTAAATGCATTTAGAACACATAGGACTTCAAAGGAAAATACAGTAGAAGAAAAACAATTAGCTTATTTTTTAAATATTCAGTTGAGTATAGCTTGAAAATAAAAACTGGATAATAATTTTTGGAACACATGACAACAGATTTCATAAGAGAGTTGCTGACTGAAAAGATATTGAGGGTTTGCTTGTTCTGGAAATCCGCTGAATTTAATTTTGTGTGGATATTCTTTTTATCTGACAATGCCCTTCCGTGGTTCAAGCCCAATTCGCAGAGTGATCCACTAGGTGTGCATACAGGTATTCCCAGAGTTAGACAAACCTATAGCTGTATATATCAACATAATCAGTCCACAGAACTCTAAAGGATGCTCTCGGTTATCTAAGGCTCAAAGAGTATTTACTCTTCCCTCTTACATCCCTATGACCTTTCTAAAGCAATAGCTAACAGAATGACTTTGGTGATTCTCAGGGCAAGGAACTTTTGTGACCCATTATCGGCTTATCGGATCTTTTTTGCCTGTACTGCTCCACTTTATATCTGATCATTTGCTGGATGACAGCGCACCTGATTAATCAGTTTGGTTAAAGCCATTCCACACCATCCGATGTAAACTACAAAAAATTAATGATTCTTCACTTAAATCACTTGACCTATCAAAACCTAATGTTTTTCAGCAAAAAACATCCTGCTTGCTTTCTATTCTTTCTGCATATACCTAATTTCATGAATTCATAAATGTGTCTGGTTTTAAATTTCCTATTTGTTTTGTTTTGTTTTGTGGTTTTTTTGGTTTTGTTTTTGCTTTTTAGTTTCCCTGATGATACAACTAGTTGTAGGGAAGGAGAAAAAGCGGCAAGTGTCTCCAAAGTAAAGTGTGTACCTTTCAAACTAAAAAGCCTGTTCCTTTCACTCTTTCTCTGGTAGCTTGTCCCATTGATTTGTGCACTACACTTTAGTCTGTGAGATGTTCGATAAACACAAGGTGTAAGACCTACCATAAGAGAACATTGTGACTGACTAGAGCCTGCGGTACACACCTGTATCTCATAGATCAGATTGGTAAGTCTAAGGGTTATCAACCTTAAACAACTTTCACTGCTGGATAGCCTCCTAACCCTACTTCTCAGGACTGTTGGCAATGGAGGAGATGGTGAGGGCAAGTTGTTATGGTTTTTATAACTGTGACACTTTAAATAGCCATTCAGATGAGTGGGGCTAAACGCTGGTTTATGTTGCTTATGTTAAAAACAAAATCAAAACTGTTTCTTCTCTGAAAAACTCAAATATTTCTAAGACTTCACTACTTGAATTTTCCAGAGGAATGCTCTTCAGGGAAGGTATAAGACCCTTGATATCTCAAATCTCACTACAGTGCTGAGGGCATATTCCAGTCTCAACTAACGTTGATTCACAGAGAGTCATTACAGCTGACAGTCAGCTCCTACCACTTACCCTGCTAGCTCAACTGGCCAAAGTGTCTGTGGAGAATGAAAATGACCATAAACTGTTCTGATAGCATGTGTTGGGTTCAGTATATTAAAACAGGCTGGAATTTTTTATTTTTTCATTACATGTCCGTAAAATTATTTGCAAAGGTTATAGGTTAAAAGGATCGAATTTAAATAACAAATCAGACTGTCTACACACAAGGGGACCAAATGTAGGCTATACAGCAGTGGCCTTTCCTAACTTTTTTTTTCTGAACACTTTTTTGTTTGCAATAACTACTAAATAAAAAGGATGATGAGGAACTTCAAATGTTCCTCATCACTCCATTAAAATGATAAACAATTCTCAAATTTATCCACTACTGTAAGCAGTTTAAACACAAAAATGCCTACACTCACAGTACAGCAGCTGCAGCAAATTCACAGAGTACCATAATGCTCAGATTGAGGCTGTTCTGCAGGTCTCCACTCCCTGTGAATACCCACCCCAATGGGAGTCTGCTGCAGCATCACAAACCTTCCAAACGAGTGCATGGATATTAATTACCAACGTTATTCTTTGAAGAAAAAGGAGGAGGAAGAGGGGGGTGCAACCTGACTATCCACCTAGCCAAGCCTTGCTAAGAGGCAGTTTGTTCCAGAGGCAGCTCTGCAGGATGGAGGAAACGGAACTTTTGAAAAGTGAATGAACAGCAGATGGCCTAATAAAGACACTCTACATTCACGAGATCTACATGCTTCATTTCTCAACTTTTCATCAAAAACTGGAGTTCATCACAGTTACTTGCGAGTCCTATTCTGGCTCACCTGGCCTACACCTCACACAGTCTGTTTGACCATCACTTTCTGTGTCACAGCCAGTCATTACGGACAGAACTGGCTACCTCACATCCCACAGGGCTTGTTCAGCCTTCTGCTCAGCTTCAGGACACATCACAGGTTTTGACTGCCCTTGGAGCAAGGATATAAATTTTGATGGGTTGAATATTTGAAGGAGAGGACTTCTGCATGGCAGAATGGATATCGGCACAAAGATTTCTCTTTTCAGCTATGTCTCTTTTCATAAAATATTCAATGAACATACTAAAATCCCTCCCTACTCAACAAAGGATACTTGAGTCCTTCTGACCTATGGTTGTATAAGAGTAGGTGACACCCTCCTAATAGCCTGTATGTCCAGGCATCCTCATGAAATGAGCTCACTGGTGCTCTGAAAAATGCAGGAAAGTACTAGCATTATCACTTTGTCACAGTTGGGAATAACACATGCATGTAACTGTTATTACAAAAAATTACACAGTGTTCAGTGCTGGGCTTTGTTATGCATTGTTTTCAACTGCAGCTGTTTTGCCTGAAATAGCATCTTTCTACTAGTCAATATTTATTGTCTTTGGCAATCTATTAGACTTCCCAAATAACCAGTTAGGTTAAAAAGTCAGAGAAATACTTTCTTGGTGAGTTTTCATTGTTCTTCAGCAGTTCTGCCACAAAACTGATGCAACCAAATTCTCCAATTTGCAAATACCAGTAAAAGGCAAGTGTGAAAGTAATGGATTTACTCTTTATGGAAGGCTCTGGGCATTATTGAGGCAGATCTGCTTCTCGCTCTGATGATAAAGACTGCACGTCACCCAGACAGGCAGATTTATGATTTCCCCCTGTGAATGACCATACTCATTAAATACTTGAGTTTGTGGCCTAAACTGAGAATCAGGATTATATTTCTTTTGAGTATGCAGGTGGCTAAGAGACAAAAATTATTGTGTAAGACTCAAATTTCTGCCTTTTTTTCGGAGGCACCGATTGTTTCCAAATCTCTGAAGTGCAGAGATCTCAAAACTTCTTTTGAAGTCAGTGGAAGCTAATGGGTGAGTGGCACCTGGGAATCAAGCTGCTACTTGGCTATCTAAACCTGAACTGGAGGCTGCAATTTTCAGCATCCCTTCATGAAAACGTTGCCTTAGTCATGTTTTACACAGTGAATCCAACTCAGATGTCTTAAATACATGGCAGAAGCTAATAAAATTTCACAAACAATGACAAAATCATATATATGGTTGGACATAATCTCTAAACATTACTAATAAAATTTTAGGATAGAGAAACAACAAAGTGAAAAAGAAAAGCTAATTTTTAGCCAAGACTATTACATTTTTATGGAACTTTTCAGACTTTAAATTGATGGGGTTCCTTTCAGTATAATCACAATGAGGACAATGTTTTCATTTTTTCTAATCAGAAATAGTATGTGGTTACTTTACATCTCACAGAAGACCTTTTCTTCAGGCACTAAATTTGTTACAAATACTTTTCTGAATAACCAACTGTGGAGTGTATCTGTATTTACTGACGCCCAAAAAAAGATTCCAGAAACATACACTCAATTTTTGAAATATTTTCATTACACAGAAACATTGTGATTGCCAAAATATTTTAAATCGGGCTTGACTACCTAAGTCTACCAAAGTAATAGTCTCAGTGTGGAGTGGTGATTCCTGGCTTCAGTGAAATTTCAGTCAGGCCATCACTGAACTGGTATTTTCAGACACAAAATTTATTCTCCCCCCACTCTTTCTTAATATTATTATTACCAGGATTCAGCTTAATGATTAGAAGGCAGATACCTTTCAATAGTTCATCACCTCTTAATAATTTATAGGAATCTACTTTAAAATTGCTGTTTGATTTTTTTTTTACAAAGTAACTGAAAGTTACGATTATTTGAAGTAAAATATAGACTTTACTTTCATGGAAAGAAAGTAGCTTATGGCAATCTGGTTAGTTTAAACTAACACACTGCTTATGGGAATAAAAAGATTAGCACTGAAATACAACCCTTAAGATTTTTAATTTTACAAATTAGAATGGCTGTTACAAATACAATCCATTTTTTCTTCCTAAGATTGTATAAAACTAACACTGAGAAAAAATCTACACTGCAATAATAACATTATTACTATAAGATTTTTGCATCCAGAAATGTTCTTAGTCATAATTAAGCCTATTTAAGATCATAGCTCATGAAAATTGTAGAACTTCATTTACAAAAATTAAAAAGCTATTATTATTATTATTGTTGTTGTTAATTATTATTAGGTATTAAAATGTTACTTGTAGCTTTTTAAGGGTTGCTTCCATGCAGTGAAATGTTCATTAGTGAAGGTTATCAAATGCTATAGTAATGTGCATCTAACAATACATGATCTTATTATGGCTTTACCTGACCCAGTAAAAGTGTCAAGTGATCCATCTCCAGTTGTTGTTGTTGTTTCATTGCTGTTCATGGGTTCTGTTTTTACTGCAAGAAGAGACACTACATAGAAGAATAAGTACACATGAGATTTTACTCTAAATTTATACTGGAGCCCTCATGCCAGTCTCACTAGCACTAGTCCAACTAGAACAAGCATGCAGTGCTACAGCTTCAGGCTTCCCTCTACCACTGTATTAAGGCAATCTACACTTGCTCTGTCTGGAGTGGCCATGTATCTACATAGCTTTTTATCTGTTCATTGGTCTATCTATCGCTCTTAGCAACTGGAATATCTTCTGGGGAGATTTCAACCTAAATCTAATTGATTCCCACAATTCCCTAAGAGTAACAGAGAGGAAGGAAACATTAGCTGTCAAGGGATGTAGCACATAACAAAAGTAGTTTTGCCTGACAAGTGAAACAATAATACAGTTTCATGCTATATAGAAGCAAATTACTTTCACAGTGCCAGCACTCTGCCTTTTCCCCTTTTACAGAGTCTGTGGGGGGCTTGTTGAGCTAGGTCACCAGCAAGCAATTTTCCATAAATTAAGACAGACGTTTAAAAGAAAAAAGAGCCAAAGAACTAGAGTAGGACACAAGCAACAGCCATGAGAAGTCAGCTTCTAACTCAGAGGTTAACAAATATTTGGTTCCACTCTGAACTCAAGCTATTTCTTACGGATCACCATGCACTCTCATCATCCAAGCTATAAGTGAAAGCACCACAGAGGCAATCTAGATTTTATAGTTTGTTACCTAAACAGACCATCTAGCATGGACTTTTGGAATGAAGTTTGGGAATCACCCTTCTAATTGATGTGGTATGAAACAGTGGTACAGAATACACTGCAGCTTTGATTAGATGTTTGACTGGCAAATGCGGAAACTCTCAACATATTATCACAATTGCTTTGCAAAGGTCAGTTAGGCATGTGTAAGCATTTATCGCACATATATCATCAACCTGCTTATAGATACCACAGGACCAGTAACTGCCCAGGGACCAAGAGAGAAGGGGCAATGAGCACCTGCACCGGCCACCACTGAGGTCATATGCCAGGTATTGAAATTCCAAGGACACAGTCTGGGATTTGTGGACAAGCCTTTGCTGTGACAGCCAGGCTGGCAGAGCCCCTCTTAACAGGCCTAACATATGCCAAGCAAAGGCATTTTCTGCCAGCTAGTTACCTGATGCTTCTGAGGGACATCAGCTAAGCTGACCAAAGCTCTAATCTGTCAACATCCCTGCATCCATGTTTGACTTCATTAGCAACAGAAAGGGGAGGGAGGGAGTTTCACGTTCAGGGTTGGCAATGTATTTACAAACTATGGCTCAGATTCAAGTCACCTAACCTAATCACAAGGGAGGAAATTTAGCCACATTTTCTCAAGCTGGTGTGCACTCCTTATCGTTTTGCAGGCCATTATCTTCAGATTGAAAAAAAAAAAAAGCTGTGACAGAAATGACACAAAATGAACAAAGTCATGGGAATCAACTGTTCCCATTTCTCTATTTAGATGAAAATGATTGGATTTTATTTGCATCAGATCAATAAAATATATACCAGGAAAAAGTTTAAGGGTCATTTGTCACAAAACAATTGCCTCCATTGAATCTCAGGCCTTTCAATCATGTATTGTTGCCTGAAGCATGAAAAGTAACTAAACCAGTTTGCTTTCTGATTACTATATACAGATGTCTGCATGTACTTCAGAAGAAAAATAAAAAATCATACTAAGTAAAAAAAGATTTGCATTCTCCCCTCTGAAGATCTTTGGTCATATATTACTTAGAAGATGCATGTTTCTTCTCCACAGAGTTGTATGGGTTTGTGTGGCAATTTTTGGTAGTGGGGGGCTACAGGGGTGGTTTCTGTGAGAAGCTGCTAGAAGTTTTCCCCCTGTCTGACAGAGCCAATGCCAGCCGGCTCCAAGATGACCCATCACTGGCCAAGGCAGAGTCCATCAGGCTACCACAATTGTCAGGGGCTGGGGCATATGATGTACAAGGGCAG
>VZTO01013461.1:127391-153384 GCA_013400615.1 Syrrhaptes paradoxus
AACAGAAAGGGGAGGGAGGGAGTTTCACGTTCAGGGTTGGCAATGTATTTACAAACTATGGCTCAGATTCAAGTCACCTAACCTAATGTCCCTTTATGTTCAGTCAAGAAAGAGAAGTACTTTCAGAGGGAGATTCAGTCCAAGTACTGGAGCTGTATCAGCCTGAGATGCCCTCAAGTTCACCATCACTCTTACAGTCTGTAGAGGCAAATACAGTGGATGAGCTAAATAAAGGATTTGGTCTTCTCATGGTAAAAATGTGCAGAACACCTAAAGAACCATTCTGCTATTCCTTCCTGTGTCTGTGAGCACAAATGAGGACCTCACCAGGAACTGCACAGCTACCAACACAGCCACCTGCAACAGGCCCTGCATAAGTTACCTCTCCTGCAATATCACACTCCATTTCCATTCACACTGCTTAAGGGATTTTACTCTGGTAGGCCATATGGGATGCTGCAGATGTCTACAACTGCATAAGTGAACTACGCTGGATTCAAAGGGACACCTGAAAAGTGGGGATCATTTGAGAAATCGGGATGTATTTGTCTCTGTGACAGGGAGAGAGCCCTACAGTGTTGGTGGTGCCCCAGTGCTGATCAAACCAAACAGCACCTTCTCACACAAGTTACAGCTATGCTGCAGTTGTATGTTTCCATCTATGGTGAGATTAAAAAAATATTTTAATGTCTGTCTTTTAAATGTAGACTTCTTTTCATTATCATTTCTCTTTAGTAAAACTGACACACCCATACATTCTCCCTGCAAGCAGCAGGACATTAATTCAATATGAAATCACAAGGGAGGAAATTTAGCCACATTTTCTCAAGCTGGTGTGCACTCCTTATCGTTTTGCAGGCCATTATCTTCAGATTGAAAAAAAAAAAAAGCTGTGACAGAAATGACACAAAATGAACAAAGTCATGGGAATCAACTGTTCCCATTTCTCTATTTAGATGAAAAAGACTGGATTTTATTTGCATCAGAGCAATAAAANACTTATAAGATGTGTGTTTCTTCTCTGCAGAGTTGTATGGGTTTTCGTGGCAATTTTTGGTAGTGGGGGGCTACAGGGGTGGTTTCTGTGAGAAGCTGCTAGAAGTTTTCCCCCTGTCTGACAGAGCCAATACCAGCCAGCTCCAAAATGACCCATCACTGGCCAAGGCAGAGTCCATCAGGCTACCACAATTGTCAGGGGCTGGGGCATATGATGTACAAGGGCAGACAGAAGATGTTGGGCTTGTTCTGTTCTACAAAGAGAAGGCTGAGGGGAAAGCTAATTACTGCCTGCAGCTATCTAATGGGAAGGTGCAAAGATGACAAAGGCCAAAAGCATACTCTTCTCAAAAGGTGCCCTGAGAAATGACAGGAGGCAAGAGACATAAGTTGCACCAAGGGAAAAATCCAATTAGATGTAAGAGGAAAATTCTTTGTTGTGAGAGTAGTCAGGCCCTGGGACAGGTGCCCAGAGAGGCTGTGGCACCTCCACCCTTAGAGATATTCAACACTCAGCTAGCTACTGTCTTGAGCAACTTGATCTAACAGCAAAGTTGGCCCTACTCTCAGGAGGGGTTGGCCCATCTGACTTCCTTCCAAACTTAATTACTCTAAGATGAACTCAGAGTATAGTTCCCAACAGGCAAAAGCTTCTACAACATCAGTACTTCACTTGATGAAAGGACTTAGCAACCAACATGATTCCTACTCTGTCAAATGAACAGTTTTAGGGGCAAGAGATGCTAAAGCTATGCACGAAGCAGGACAAACATGTGCAACAGTAGGAGGCAATGAGAGCTATTAGAGCAAACAAGTCTGACTAAAAGCTAATGTAAAGCAATAAACCACATAGCTTGTCATAGGAATGGTTTTCCTCTTTCTTTCAGCAAGCCTTAAGGGTCTTCCTAGGAATCTAGAAGCACAGATCTAAATATTTTACTGCCTATGGAAAATCAGATTTAAGTCAGCAGCAATGCTGAAGTGTCCTCAGTAATGCAAGGTCTTTCACACTAAGTTTCCCCACTATTGATAATTATTACCTTCTACATTTATCTGAACATGTTAAACAGTTAACTGAGGTGACAGACTAAGCTAGCTCACTTCTTCCTTGAACTTAATTGTGTATAACTGAGCAGAAGCATTCACATAGGAACAGTTATTCTAGTGCAAACCATCTTTTGTGCTCAAGTCTGAACTTAGGTTATCACACAGATAATTATTATTCCTCATTATAATTCAACTAATAATAGATGAAAGGAAACTCGTAAGTGAAAACAGCTTGGAAAGTCTGGACAAATGTTTGTAAAGTGGCATGTTACATGTACTAGCACACTGTACACAAGCTTTTATTAATAATGAACATAGTAGTAGTAGTAGTAACAATAATGTCAACCTTGATTTGTGCTCATGTAATCATGTAATCTTGTACCTAAAAATTAAAGAAAAACAAATGGACACTGGAAAATTCATAGGTCTGATTTCCAGCAATGTCGACTACTGGCAATTCCCAGCAATGTTGATCGGCACAGGGCTCTCCCAGTCTCTCAGAGAATGTAAACAGTTAAGCTAATTTTAAGTCAGTTAAAATTTTCCTTGCTCACCAAATGCATGGTAAGATAGCTATTTATTGCAACTTCCTACCAGTTTTCTGGCTGTGGGAAAGGCCTTTCAGAAGGAGTGGAAAAAAAGGGGCAGGAAAAAAGGGGCAGGGAAAAAAAACATGAAACTGTTCAAACTGTATAACAAAAGAACAGAACAAACCAAGAGAGATGTTACACAGCAGTCATGGAGACACACCACCACACACATGCACTGTACCAGGGTCTCTCATACTTGTTGCAGAAGAGGGAGTACTGCAACTCAGCAACCAGTCTGCAGTATTTAACACAGTCATGTTGTCTCCTGAGAACAGGAATGGTATAATGGTTCATTGACCCAATGTCTGCTCAGGGTATGTGAATAGTCTTCAAGGCAAGTAAGTGTTTTCGCACTTTGAGACAAATCTTTTAACTTCACTGTATTGTTTTTATGACTATTATTTTAACCGGTTTATTTATGCAAGTATAATATAAAGGCATCTAGTTATTATTGTTATTTAATGGTATGCTTTAAGTTTTCCCTTCTCTTTATGCCAGAATAAGGTTTCTATTTAAAAATATAAATAGGTAGAACCTCAATAGTTCAGCCCTTTTATGCAGAGCAATGTTACCCTCACATGCACATACACTTTTTATTGACATTGACAGATTTATTTTTTTTTAATAAGCGCAAGTGAACAAAATGCTTTACATTGTAGTCAGAAAGAACAATTTAAAAATTTTCGTCGTGCCAGCTATACCACCAAGTATCTAGACTCATATCTCAAGAACACTCATGGGAACGGGACTCCATCTTGAAACACGGTAACCTGCCTCCACTCTTCCAATTCACCTATGTCAGAATCTGTTACCTGAACGCATTGGAAAATCTCTGTTGTAGCTGCATGGTAGTGCTGTCCCTACAGTAATAGATGCAGCAGTAATAACTCTGAGGTTAACATTTGAGGAAAATCCAGTAATGTCTTTATAAGAAACTTTCATTACCTGCCAAGAAATGGAATTAGCATGTTCATAATGTAAAAAAATTACCTAAGCCTAATTTTGATGCACTTCTTTTGACAGAGCTTTTAAATGGGTGTAGCTCATGGGTATAAGACTACTCAGCAATGAAGTATGATGCAGAAAATGCAATTTGTTTCAAATGACCAACAGGTATAATCAAAATTTTCCTTGTTTCACCTTTGCACAGTTCTGCCTCTTACTTCAGCTGGTGCAAATCAAATAAATGCTGTTGGAATTAGTAGATTTACACTGGTATGACTGGCATTTTTTCATAATTCTCATTGGGCTTGTAAATGGCTTTATGCTCATCCTTAAAATTATGTTTAAAAAATGCATATGACTAACAACTAGCCGAAACTTTATTATACTTACCTCCTGTTCCATTTGTTGTAACTGATGTGCTACTGAGATTAGGTTTATCCAGTTTGGAACTACCCGGCGCATCACTGCTTCCAACAAGATTATGAGGACTGGCTAGATCTTGCATTTCCATAGACCTGTTAAAGATGAAGGTGACAACATTTAAATACATTGTGATACTATCTGAAATAATCTGCTTTTCCTATAACAACTTTTTTTATACGGAAAGTTTGTAATGCAGCCAGATTAACAAACCAATACAGGTTCCTTTAAGGTCTTCTTTGATTTTTACCAAAACTAAGAAAATAGTTAATAATTTGATGTTAATAGCAACAAGGCCAGTATTTTTCACTTTTCCTTTAGGCATTATGAAGTAAATGACACAGGCTTATGAAACTGCTCGAAGAGCTTGTCAAAGATGTCCATGACAGAGTGCACATACGTGCATGTATATATATATATGCACGTTTATATATGGATGAATAAATACACACATATATGTATGTACTAGAAGAAAACAGAAATTAAGTGAAAAGTCAGTCATTGCACAAAAAGTCAGAATAGGAACTTCTGTCTCCCATTATCTGTATTCCAGCCACCAGCAGTCACCAAATTCACACTAAATCACAGGAACAGAACATATAGATGAATGAACAGAACTTTCATGCACATCTGGAAGATTCTTCATGCTTACAAATGAATATATTCTTACTAGCTCACTTGATATGCTTTTTTCTTCTGAGTCATTCCTAGGAAACTTGCAAAATTTCAAGTGGATTTAGACCACAATTGATTTCAGCATCACAAACTGGGGGACTGTGGATGACTTTCTTTCAGTGACAAACAGATCAGGGGGGAGGGAATGGGGGGAAGCAGTCAGTCCGCTGCTCCTTCCTCCTCAGGGGAGGGTCCTCACAGTCTTTCCCGGCTGCAGCATGGGGTCCCTTATCACAGGAGAGTCCTTCTCAAAAACTGCTCTGGCGTGAGTCCTTTTCCACATGGGGCGACAGTCCCCCGACAATTGTCCAGCTTCGGTGTGGGCTTCTCCATAATTCCTACGTGGGGTCCTCCACGGCTGCATCTTCTCATGGGCTGTACCAAGGGACAAACCGTGTGTCACCATGAATCTTCACCACTCTGCAGGGGGAATTCCAGGGGCACTTCTCTCCATCTTGCTCTCTCTCTTTCTCTCCTTTTCTGACCAGAGTTTCATGTGGTCCTTCTTCTCAAAACCTCACCTCTCTCTCCAGCGCAGGTCTTCATCGGTTCCTGAGGGAACTGACTCTCGGGTGAGCGGTGGCGGAGGCTTGGGCTACCTTGTGGAGGCAGGTTGGTTCGCAGAAGCCGAGCAGGCAGCTGGGCAGATAGGCTGGTCCGCCCGAGGTGGGCCCTGCCCTGGGCCGCCTGCCCTGGCCTGGCGTGGGTCCAGCCTGAAGCTGGGGAAACTTCCAGTCGTTTCTCACACGGTCTAGATCGGTGGTACTCCTTCCCCCACTCTCCCTCCCGGCTACTAAACTCTTGGTGCCGAGGGATGGGGGTGAACCCTTAGCAGTCACTTACAGGGGCCGCCACTGCAGCCCCTGCCTTCCTACCAGCAGAGCTGGAGTCCAGGAAACCTTCAGCAGCTACCTACAGAAGCCATTACCATGGCCCCTCCCTGCTATCAGACAAACCCACCACACAAAACCACAACACCTTGACCTGGATTTCTTCATCTAATTGTATATACGTTTCTACACATCTGTCAGCAAGGCATTATATTTATTGTCTGCTGGAAATGTGATCAGTGTTAGATAAAATAAGATGAACTCAAGTTGTTTGCTAGTCCGTTGGCATTTGTTTAGTAGTTTCTGTACAAGGGTAGCAGCTACATTTTAAAAATGTCCATGAGTTTCCATCTTTTATGTATTTAAGGGAGCAGGAGAATGCTACGCAAAATAAACAATGTGTGTTTCATTGCATATACAATGTAATACTCCCCACGTGTTCACTTAGCAGTTTAAGTGTCATGACCTCCTGTTCAAGTATGATCAGCCCACAGATACCTAACAGGCAGTTCTAGCTTAGAAAATTCACGTGCTTTTTTCTTGTTTAGCATGAAAATGAAAATAATTTATTTTCAGATAGGCATATATCATGGCCACAGATGCAAACACTTCAGCAATATTTCATAAGCAAAATAACTGATTTACCTAGCTAGTGTATTTGAAAAGTATCCATCTTAAGCATTTTTCACACTCAAATAAATCAGATTTTCTTAATCAAATCAGCTTTTCTTAATCACAAAACTAAGCCCATAGATTTTCATTTGCTTGGCAAAGAATATATGCAATTGGACTTTGTCAAAGGAATGTTTTTTGTTCTGTGCCCGTATGAAACCTTTTGTGCAGAAAAGTATTTTATTTGCCTTATGTTTGTTTTCTATAGTAAATGGCATCCTGGTCCACAGACACAGCAAGTTAATTAATTAAGTAATACTTTTTAAAAAGTAGTACTTTTATAAATAGACATTTTCTCTTGGTGAGTAGAAGACATCTTGCACTTACTGGTAGTCTATTAAGGACAGAAAGGGTATCCAAACCAATAAAAAGTTTCACAAAACCATGTGTACACATTGTACTTATCCTGGGTGCTTTACCCTATGTGAACAAGCAAGGGGATTATTTTAATATATCCCTATGTGATGTATTTATTCAAGTGCACGTTACCTTCTGTGTAACAGATGTCATTCAATTCAGCTTTCTGGATGCATTTAGTTTACCTTTAGCCTAAAAAATTATTGGGAAGACCTACTAAAATCCTACCCTTTAGCCTAAAAAATTATTGGGAAGACCTACTAAAATCCTACCCTTTCAGTGAATGGAGGATTCAGGAAAAATGCTTAATAAAATGGATTAACTAATTCCAACATCTTGAATTCATTTTGTCAAACTAAATGTTTATCAGAACCCTGCTTTCACTGACTTAATCAGAAGCAGGTTTGGGTTCAGTATGTGTTTTCCTGCACCAAAAAATGTAAAAAAGAGTGATCTCAGAATGACCAATTAATACTTCTAAGTTTATGCAGTTATTTATTAAAGCCTGTTTTCTAGTAAGAGCAGTGTGTTTCAATTTAGACAGAATAAAGACGATTCTTAAAGCTGCTTAAAAAACTATATTGTACAAATTTATTTTCCATTTTTTTGTTTCTCTGCCAGGCACGTAGCTGTCTGAGCTTTAGCCTTCCCCTTCTTGCATTGTTTCAGACCACTTTTTAGAGTAATAAAGTAAAACACTAAATTGTATCAAAAGATAAATTTTGAGGGGAAATGAGTTATTTGGTAAGATGTTTTAATTTTTTCTTGACTGTTTGTTTGAAGAACATTAGCATGATTCCAGGCTCCCGAGCGAAAACCTGAAATCTGGCAAGATTGATTTGTCTTTATCCTGCTTTGGCTACAGTTTAAGTCTTTGAAAATTGGTATTTGCACATGCTTAGTGGATCATTTTAGAGGATTACTGAAAAAGTCCCTAAAACATCCCATTTGCACAGAACAGCCTCCCAGATCCTTGTGGGCTTCAACTCCAACCTGGAATGTGGACAACCCCAACAAATGATGGCTGTGTGTGAATCCTGGGCCTTCCACATTTTGTTGCCTGGCTTGAAGTGATATCTTATCAAGGCTTAACCTATGTTCAGAAGCCAGTTAAGGAACAGCATCCAAAGACAGAATTTTCCCCTGGTCTTTACATGGGCAGCCAAACAGAACTTGTGATGCACCTCAGCCTACTGGAGTGCACAGCCCAGCATCAAAACCCAACCTTACACATGAAGGTTTAAGTGATGATATTGCCCAATTTGACAACTGCATCACTGTATTTCTGTTTAGCTTTCACTTGTATTATTCTAAAGGTGAAAAGCTCAAGCCTTGGTTCTGGGGTTCTTTTTAAAATTAATGAGGTTTTTTTCCTTCATTAGAATGTCATACCCCTTTGTGCACTCCTTTTCTTCAGTAGCATTAAAATCTATTTCCAGAAAAATCTGGGTTATTATAACTTTGTTACCCATTTGCAGTTCTAATCAAAACACTATAAACATGACTAAGACCCAGGTCCTTCCGCAACTCAAAACTCTGTTGATTACTCATGAATTCTACAAGTAGATCATATTTAGATAATTTTCTTCTTTAAGGGGATCATGCTTTAAAATGTAAACTTTTCGCTACATAATTACTTTTACTATATTTCAACCTTTTTTACTTACAAATTTGAAAGTAGGAAATAAGTTATCAAAGATTTATACAATAAAAAATATTCTAATGTGAAAGCAAAGTACTTTAAATCCTAGTCTAAACAGAACATTTTACAAATGCTAAATCCTCATCCTGCAGCATTTGCAGCAAATCTAAAACAAAAGGGAATTGAAAGGACTTGCTAAAGGCTATTTAACCTTGAATAATTTAATTTAATTTATAAATTAATAAGAACAAATTCTTTAAAAGGATTTTAAAGTATTTTTCTTTTTAAAATTCTTTAAAAGGAAATTGTCTACATCATTTTCTCTAGTAGAATCCTTACTAAACTGCACTGTGGCAAAAGTCCACATTATCTGGGTTTCTTTTTTTTTTTTGGTTAGTTTTGCCCTGCTTTTCTTTCATCCCTCCTGTTGTAACCCCAGTTCTTACATATCCCAAACTTTCTCACAGAAACTTGGAGCCTTGTTGAATTAAGATGTCATCTACCTTGATGCTTCTGAAATTAAACAAGCAGGGAATTTCCCTTTATTTAAAATTAACATTTAGAGCAATATGAAAGCTGGGTAACAGATCTGTTCAGACTCGGCTCAGTCTGTTTCCTACTGCTGTCAGCTCAGCTCTCTCACCAAATACACAGTTTTGAAGAAAAGTGTGGTGGGTTTTTTTTTCATTTCCCACAGAAATCTTTTTAGCCAGATTTTTCAGCCATGTTCTGGACATGACTATTGAGTCTAGCTCTCTTCCATATGCAGTCTGAACTAGCTCATAAATTCCTTTCACTCCAACAAAAAAAAATTAGAATGGATGCACAAACACAAATGTCATTAGTCCAATAAAATCTACATAAAATCTGCAACAAAGCTTAAAACAGTCAATAACTATAGATACAGCACAGTTATAGAGGGTTTTTTCTTTTTTCTTTTTTTTAATATTTTTTTTGAAAACTGTATTTACACATTACATTCATAGTTAGGCCAGGAATTTTTCATGTTTACTTGCACCTATATATACTGTAAATATTGTAATTAAAAGGAAGTTACACCAACTCTTTAACAGTGTGCAGTAAGAGAGAAGGTGGAGAGAGAGAGATTCTGGATGATGCATGCAAACACATGTACACTAACAGATAGCTACATGCAAATTTTTAATAATTCTTTGGTGCTAAAAATCCACACACACATAAGTGCATAAATACACAATAAAAAACTTTCCAACTTCTTTCTACCAAAGACTTCCACAAATAGTGTAACACAACACACAGCCTAAGAACACTCCTCAAATGAGTAACATTTCCAATCATTACGCTAACCCTAAAATACAGGTTAATAATTCTTTCTTTTCCAGGTGCTTTTACAATGTGTATGGCAGGCTCTGTCATTTTTTGCCACTATAAAAGGTAATGAAGAAACACCGAAACCGATGAGATAAATTTCCCCCACTGAGATGACTGCCTCTCTTATTTTCTCAGGCTCATCCACCCCTGCTGTGTATCTTCTCAAGCTTAATAGATGGCCAAAACTGCAGACCTTTTACTATTCTAGGCACAATCTTGCAAAAGTATGCCCCTCCATCATGCAAGTTCTGGGAGCTTGCCAGAGAGTTAAAAACAAATAGTACTGCTGGACACTAGCAAGACCTCCTTTCCACTCTCCTTGAGGCCTCATTTCTTAACTTGTAAAGTGACCTGATACAGTGCTAAGAAGCAGTAAAAAATGTCATGTTATAGGGATACAACCAGCAAGTGCTCTTCAGAGCTTTATTTTATTACTTTTATTTTTTTTTAACAAGCCAGGAAACAAGTGCTAAACTTTTTGCAACCATTTGGGGATGGAAGGTGGTTTCTAGCTGTATAATTTCTATTTCTCATTATTTGGTAAGCAGGGTGTCAACTTTCATTTTAAAAAGTAAGAGAAAGAAGCAAAACTAATGCCAGATTGATATTCTAAAAAAATACTTCTCCTCTGTCAATCTACAACCACTGTCAGATGGATGGTATCAAAGGGAGGGAAACCTAGTGAAATAAAAAAAAAACAAAACTTCAAAAGTTTCCTACCATGTTGAAAATACGACATAGGCAATAAATAATAAAAAATTATTATTGGTTCAGCTTTGTAGAACTGTAAGTGTACAGTAAGGACTGTAGAAGACTCCTTATGAAAATGGATGATTCACTGTAAGCTTGAGTATCATCATGCAGCTTCCCAGTGCATGAGTTCAAGTTGGAAATAACCTCCATCCAGGAATTGCAATAAGCACCCTTTGGAGAGGATCCTTCTAGTGCAAAGTGACAATAATTTAAGGAAAACTTAAAACTGCATAATTTTGTTTAATAGCCTTTTCAGTCTCAACAATGTTGCTTATCTTGCAGAGGATGGGACTCCTTAGGCAATCCTTTGGGCCATAAAGTGTCACTGGCTGTGACTGTATCCCAGTTTTGCTTTCATGCCTCGTCTTTCTCTTGGCTATTCAAGCTCTAATTCCAGGAGAAAACAAAACAAAACAAAACCTCAAGCAGACAGTATTACTTTACAGGAGCTGTCTGACAGGCAGACAGTGTCAGTGCTGGGGCTGCACTTGGTGCAGAGGGCTCGGCTGAGAACATGAGCAAACAGGATCGTGACAAAGGCCAGCATTGTAGTGTGCCTCCTTATGTCAGTCACAGGTAGAGAAAATGGATGTTTCTTTTAACAACGTGGCAGCTTCTTCCCCAGCCCCCCACTTCCCATTTCCCCAGTTCAACTTTTGCTGTAATCCTCCCTTTTTGATCCTGTGCCACCTTTAGATTCCTGACAAGTGTCATATATCTTTTGTATTCATTAAATCTGTGCTCCCATCTTTTCTCACTACATGACCAGATGCCAAAGGCCATAGATTTTGTTAAAATCGCTATGGCTATTGCTAAAGTAATAAGCAGATATTGCTTTACTGAAAGGGATATATGGATTTCTTCTTCATATGTCTAGTGAGAAAATATGACTAAATACTGTGAAAAATAATTGCTTACAAATTCAAGGTTTGGTTGTTTGGTTTTTTTTGTAAAAGAAAAACTGACTTTTTTTTCCTGCCTAAGAAATAAAATTAAGGTGAAAAGGTTAAGTTTGCTCTGGTGATGACTAAACACAGTAATGAATTTAGAAGGCTTGGACTGTTGTGCTATATAATTGCTGAAAACTAGTATTTGCTTAAAAGTCAGTAACTGTATGGTTTATCTAGTTTCTGATTGACTGAGACATTTTATTTCAGTTTAATGTCATTCAGTGCGGTTTCCAGAAAACCACAGAAAACTATCTATTCTAGTGCAGTTCAGCTGACCATAAATTCATATTAAGATATTTTTCTCACTGCTTTCTGACTTCTATTGGGAATGGACGTAATTTCCCTGACATTATTAAAAGACAATATAAAATTTATTTTGATTTCCACATTTGTGGATAAAACATAGAATAATTTCTAGGAACCATTTCTGGATTCTCCTGTTGGACATGTAGTCCATTTATCCAAAGCCAACAAGTATTAAAAAGAATAGATAAAGACCAAGACAACTCAGGGGGGTGGGAGGGAAGGAACTTGCTAAATTATTTACCTCAGGCATAAACTTCCTACTCACCCTCTCTATGAGCTGGAAATCTCAGGAGATTTCTTCAGTCATAAAACACAGGTGTACACTAGTGAGACGGGCAGGCTGTCACTGAAAAGGTAGATAACGGGAAGCCTCTTTTTCTGTATGGATCCCTTCCCACCTCACCTCCCCACAGTGCACTTTGGTTTGATTTGACAAAGGCAAATAAAAGTTGTATACAGGAAACTATTATATACTGATGTAATAAACGGATGCACACACAAAAAGTTATGTAGAGCGATACCTCCTGGTCAGCTGAATCCCAGCTGTTGAGATCTCTTCTCTGGGCTATCCGAATGTGACAGCCACAGGTTTGATGTGATACAATTTTAGCTCAGGGTCTATGCTCCAGGCACTGGAGGAAGTGTCTGGAAAGAGGTAATGTGTCTGAACAAGTTCCTGTCTTCTCAAAGAAAAAGGCAGGTGGTTGGAGAAAACCACTCCAGGAGCCAGAGAACATCTAAACTAACAAGTGGCAAAGACCAAGGACGGATAGAATAGCAGAGACAATGGTGGGGAGCTCAGTTCTCTTAGTCCCTGTACAGGCTGGCACATGCTGAACTTGGGCTGCACACAATCATGGCTTAGCACCAGCTCGCAGACACCAAACCCATGCCTAGCACAGCCCCATCAGCAGCGATGGCCCCATGCCACAGCTCTGGCTCAGGCAGGGTCATGTTTTACACGCATCCCACAGCCCACAAGCTGCATTACACCGCTCCTAGTCCTAGTGTGAACAGAAAATACATAAAGGTACACAGGAGGTTAGACTCTTGTTTAACTTGCTACTTAAAAAAAAGGTGACTAAAGTAGGTTTTGAAGCCATTATGTAAGCATTTAAATAAATCAAAAGCGATAATGACACTGCAGTTCCAAGGGGAGCTGTCAAGTATACAACCTACATGAAATGCAGACTACCAGTTTACAGATATGTAAGATCTAAATGTAGGTCTTCGGATCACAGGACCACAATTTCAAAGAGTAGTTCAACCAACAGCTCTCATTTCACCTTCTGATGACTTCCAGATGTGATTGGCCCTTCCAAATTAAGTGGTTCTTGCAATACGATAAGCTGTGTCATACAAATAACAAACACTTCTGTGGAGATGGCTGAAACGCGAACAGCAAGCCTATGGCCTTCCCTCCTAAGCCACAACTTCTGCAGAACCACTGCTCAGAGTTCCATCTGAAAAATCTGCCAGGAATTTCGGATTCCTTTCTGCACCTCTGACAGGTGACCTGGTTGAAGGTAAGGAACAGGTAACAAACCCAATGGCTGGAGAATCTCACTAAGTCTTTCTCTGGTGTTTTTAAGTCTAATTCAAGCACCAAGAACTATGTCTCACATACACAGGGGAACGTGGAGATGACCAGCTCCACCAGTTACCAGTCTGTTGCCAATCTCTCCTTTGTAAGACATGGGCTTTGAAGTCACACTGCTTACTACACATAACTTGAAAACATCTCGGGGAAAACACAAGGCACTGTTCCTCATGGCATGACAGTCTTATTTTAAGTGAAATGAAGATAAGACTTTCAAAGGGGCTATTTGAAGCCCCAGTTTCCTATGGACAATGAATAGGGCATGTTCTGGAACCTTCAGTCTTGAATGGGAGGAAATGCCCTTTTCCAAGCCACTTTAATGGAAGATTCAGATGGAAAGAAGCATCAAAGCACAGAGAGTCCTCCAAAACCCTGGTACGCAGCCACACACGAGAAAAAGGAATTTCCAGGGATAACTTCATCCTTATCTTCCAATAACCTTTTTCACAGGGAAAGGTATATAATACCTCAAAACCTTTCCTAGGGTGCTGGAGATTACCAGAAACTTGTTTTTGCGATGGGGGAGCTCTTCTGTTTAGATCTGATCTGCCTGTCAAGTACCTTTCATTCTGGGCTTGTTTGTGCAGTAAGTGGGGGTACACTTTCAGCAAGAGGGAACATACTTCCTTCCCTTGACCCGCCACACAAACACGACCACCAGTGAAGATGGGATGGCTGGGATGCCTGGGTCCAGATACTGGTGCCTGATTCATATCTACATTATTAGTTGCCATATAGAAATAACATTAATAATTGCAACATAATGTCAACTTTATTCATATAAGACAGTATTTAAGTAAATAGAAAATTGGGAAATCCAGAATGAAAGGCTGGGATTTTTTCTGTTGGCTTCAATGGAGCCTGGACTGCATGATGTAAGTATGAACTCATATTTTCACAACAAGACAGACAGCAGAAGGTGGGTTATGCCTGACTTACCTGAATCGAAATGCCTGTTAAATTTCAAACTAGTTATTGAAATGTGGCTCTTCTTCATCAGGGGTCGTCCAAAGGAAAAGAAGCTGCTTCAGGTGTGCTGTATTAAAGTGACCATATCTCATTTCAATGTAATTTCTTTAGCCACCAGTACAGGGGCCTGGAAGAACTTAATCCATCTCCAGAAAGGATGAGTTCTGATGATGGACTGGGCAGAATACAGGAGTTGCCGAAAACTTGCAGTTTTCATGCTCCGTTCAAACTTCACGTTTTAATGCAAACATTCTGAATCTTCTCTGTTGTTTTTTTTTTTTGTAAATATAAAATACAGACTTATTGGCAAGCAGTCTTAACACGGGAAACATTAATGCATCTCACTTTTAACAGTGAAGTTCCCCTTAAAAGCTAAACCTGATCTGAACCTTGGCTCCCGAGACAAATATTCTGTAGTTTACCTCATGTTGAGCACATTATGTTTGGCTCCAAAATAGTTTGTGCCAAAATCAATTATTTCTGTTCTCTAATCGCAGTCAGAACAATGATCTAGGTTTATAATATAAAATATATACAACTTTCTGACTGTCTGATGCTTTTACTGCTTCAGCATCTGATCACTCCTCTTAAGTAATAAGCTGTGTGTACACATCCCTTTTCGTTTTGTCCAGGAGACCTTATTTCTTGTACACTTGAAAGAACAGGGAGACTACTGCATTCACTTTCAATAACTAACTACATTCAAAACAATTTCTATTATTCTTGGCAAGAGAGAGAGTGATGCCCTGATAAATGTACTCATTCTGGCCAAACTTTACAATTGATACCAAATGTTTACATTTCATTTTCCTTCACTGTTTGATTTCCCCAAGTCATTTTATAATTTGAGACTTAAAGCATACACATTTTATGTACCTTTTTAATTTGGGGTGAAGTAGGTGATTTTTCTAAGAGTCAATAAATACCTGTTGCTGAGGACTCTAGAGCACTATCCTCTCTGAATTATCCCCTTGAGTCATGAGAAGGGGCAAGTACCAGCTGCAGAACTGTAACACCTCCAGTTCCAGTCCAGCCTGCATGCCAATACCCCAGCTGTGGCAGGGGGGATACCTGCCTTCCCCAGCAGAGCCATGGCTCCAGGCCCTCGCTGTCCCTGCACACACACGGCAGCACTGGAAACCAGCCTGTCTGATGGAAACTTTCCTTTATAGCTCCCCCTGCTAAAAGCCCAGCTTACACCAAATGGCTTGACCTCACTATGACTTCTAACAGACCACCTAGCCTTTAAAAATCATTAACTATCCACTGCTGTCAAAGTCCTGAGGAAAAAGCAGGGTAGGAGGAAACAAATTCTACAGTGCTGTTGGTTTTCAAGTTCATGCACATCTATACTGCAGACTTAAGACGATAACTTTACTGCATGTTGCACCCTTCCCCAGTGCTTAAAAACGTGGTTTGCAAGAGAGGGCACTTGGACAGGAGATGTTGATAATAACATGATAGCTTTTTATAATTCAGCCACTTTTGTTTCTCAATGAATTTTAAAATATTACTGTTCTGAAACATGGGACAATAATAAAACACTAAGGGGGATGAATATGCTTCTCTGGTACTATTTTGAGAAAGTCATGAAAAGCACTGCACCTTTGAGAGCACAGTGGGTTTTTTTATATTTAATTTAACCTGGGTAATAACATGGGAATAAAACATGATCTTATTTCTAGTTACCTGTCAACTGCTTCTACACTGAAAGGCAAATAAAATCCCCAAAACCCTTAAAAATTGAAGTGACAGAGATTCAGTTGTAAATTGAAACAGAACTAAAATTAAATTCACCAAACAGGATGTTCTCCCTCTCTGCCCTCTTCTGCGCTCACGCTACACAATAAATAATTCTGCTAAAAAGTTGATCTGTGGAGTTGCTTTATTTATTTGGGCACTGTGTATGCCATTCTCCATAGATCTGCCAAACATAAACTTTCCACAGACTTGCTTCTTCAGTCCTGGGCCTCTCTTAAATGGCAGACAAGAATCCCCCAGTGAATTAGATTGAGACCATCACACTCATTTTCACATTTAAACAAATCCAGATTTTGAACTTAGGTTTTCAAAGGCGAACAGCTAGTGGAAGGCAAGTGTATTTCATGCTTCAAGGGGAGGTAAAGTTACCTCTGCTTTACAAGTGGCACAAAGTAATTCCCCAAAGAAATTTGACAATAATACAAACTCAGATCACAGTAAATTATATCACTTGGCAGCTAAACTGGGGAACTAAGTCCAGAATTGCCAACAAAACTCAAGACACACGTTTGGATATATGGAAAGTTTTGCAATTTCTAACAGAAAGGAGGCTGCACAGAGATCTTATGAGACTCATAAAGAACCTTATCAGTTGGAAAGGAGTGTGTAAATTCTGAGGATCAGAAGAAAGTTTTTTGCCCCACCCCCATTTCTTTAAAAAATAAAAGCATTCATAAGGAGAAGATAGAACAGACAGACCATCTGCAATGCAACCACATGAAAGACCCCTGGGCAAATCCAAACCCATTAGCAGAAGTGCTTGACAAATCTGTCAAAGAGCCAGATGCTGCTTAAGGAGGAGTCTCTTTCCCTACTTGTCATCTGGATCCTCTGACTTCTGTTCCCAGAGGAGGACAACAATGACTGGTGCTCAGACTCAGCTGTGTGAGGAGAGAGCTGAGGCACAGAATTGCTCTCTGATAAGGCTATCTTAACGTAAAGAGAGGAGACCAAGTCTGAAGTATGAAAACACTTTAACACATATGCACATCATATGTGGAAGATACAGATGTTAGAAAGCAGACAGAGAACTTGCAATTAGTTTATTTGCATGTCCTCTCTTTTTATATGGATTTTTTTTGTTCATTCTACTCTTGTGTCCTACCTTCTCTTTTTCTAGTGACTGATCAGGACCTAGTAGGATGGCATGCTAAATACTAGCACAGCATACTAACTGCATGGTGTTAGTTAAATGCTTACTGGGTATATAGACTGACTGATGGTATTTAAAATGTGTCTGAACAACTTATGAAGTATCCACACAACAACTTACACTTTAAAATATATGAGGAAAAAAGTGATTTATTTAAAAAATAACCTGCATCAATCACAGAATAGAGGATTTGGCTCTAAATGGCCAATTTTTAAAATGTCTCCATTCTTGTAGGAATCTGTTCAACTGCATTTGAAGTGCAAAGTAGGTAGAACCAAACACTTTAATTGTTCAGATTCAACAATGGCAAAATATATTTGGAGTATCCAAGAGGTCAAAGAAGCTGAAACAGAGTCTGAATTAGTTCTCCTGTGCACTGCTCCAAAGTGATATGACAGAGTGAAAAATAGATTGAGGGAAAAGGAAAGAAAGAGCTCCTTCTCTTTGTCATTGCATGTGCTGTCATTTTATGGCTCAAAATCCNCAGAGCTCCTTCTCATTGTCATTGCATGTGCTGTACTTGAAGATCCAACACTGTCATTTTATGGCTCAAAATCCAGTTCAATTTTAGGATAGGTCTCTAAGAAGCTACTGGACTAAGCAAAAATACTTGCAGGTAAAATGTTAGGTTATCTTCTTTCACTCAAAAACAGTATTTATGCTATCCCAAATTCCTGAAGGTTCAAAAACATCAAATTCTGATTACTACATTATTTAATACAGAAATACATGCACTCCTTTTCCCTCTTTGAAATCCAAGAAGAGCAGGTATACCAAAAAGCACCATGACTTAGTAGATCAACAGATTCAGTATAAACTAGTCAAAAAATGTGAGGGTGAGTAGGGAGGAAGAACAGGGAGGGAGAGGGAAATATAACAAATGCTCTCTTGAGAGTCATTGCTCATCTTTTAAAGGCTAATTACTTGGACCTCACCCCGCTACTTTGTGAGCAGCAATGCATTCACTTTACACAGAAATTCATTTCAGCCAGGCCAGTGACTGCCAAACTGACATCTTGGAACTGCTGGCAACCCAAGGGCACTTTGCAGCAAGCCAACGAACACTGGCTGGTCTATAACGTAGTGTGAGAACACACATAAAAGTGAACTTAAATACCATCTATCTATGCAGCTGGTTATAGCTCAGGCTGTCTGTTGGGCTACCAGTGCCCACACCAGGAGCTGATGGAAGCAAGCTGTGTCCCAGGCAGCAGGGAGGACGCTGTCCCGCTCACCTGCACTGGTATCTGATCCATTCAAAGTAGATGAGTGACAAACTGGCACATGCTAAGCCCCTGGGATGGCTTCAGTCCTGCTTCCTCCACATACCTGCAGCTCCAGCTAGAGAAAGTGGATGGGAGAGAGTGACAAGAGCCTTGCAAATGGACTCAAAATTGCATTTAACTGCTGCTGTCAGCTGATGCTGCATAGCGTGTACTGTTTATTCAGTAGTAATGCAGTAGAACATACATTGTTATGTCTGCCTGGTGTAAAAATAGCTGGCATAGTTGCCCAAGCTATGCTGTGCAACAGCACCCATGTATAGAAGGAACGAAAAACAGGATGGGAGATACCGATGGAAGAACTGCACAGTGCACCACTGTACCTGTGCTGGTAAGAAGTTCTTCTGAAATGATGACTACTGGAATATAATTATAATTTCAATATGCTTTCAAGATCTTAGTTTATAATATTTATGTTAAATTGTCCGTGTAAATTTCTGTTTACAGGTTGCCATTCCTGGTTGAAAGTCATTACCATGAGAAAGTTGGGTTTACTGTACTTCCTATATATGAAATTTTGGAAATTTTTGTTGCCTTTTTTCAGTTCTTCACTAGTGCCTTTTCTGGTTTTAGCTGTCGGGGTTCTTAACTGCTACTAATAGTTACTGGCACAGCTCCAGAGCTTAATTTTTTGCCAGCTTTTCCCAGACCTCATAAAGAGCACTAACATGCATTTAGGTTGAAGGGCACTCAGCATCCCATTGCTTGTGATGGCAGAATACAGGTAACAGCAGTTCAGCATGTGGGAGGACAGTTTCATGTCTGGGATCTGCTAAATAACTTGCACTCTTGAGCAGGTTAAAAAAAATCACAAAGCACTTTGGAAGTCACAGTTATGTCAAAACTTAATTATACAAATATATAGGGTGGTTCTAGTCAACCTCACCATTAACCACGATCATTCACATAAAAAACCCCTTCCTTTCTCTGAAGAAGGGCATATGGAAGAAAGAACAATGAGAAGAGTTTAAACCAGATGTGGACACAGCAACATCCTGGGAGTCACCACCATTGTTCATATAATAGCAGTGTGTAAGATAGGAGTTACTCAAGATGTTGGAAAATTTTCTCACAGATCAGTCTGGGGTAGCAAAAGGAACTAGGTCTATGTGTGCTAGTTACAGGATACTCTGGTTCAAATCTGGACTCCAAGAAATATGTAATACTTGTACCAAGTGGAATGGCTTTCCTAACAGCCTAATGTTTAGGACATTTACTTAAGCTATCACAGAATCATAGAATGGCCTGGGTTGAAAAGGACCATAGTGATCATCTAGTTTCAACCCCCCCGCCATATGCAGGGCCGCCAACCACTAGAGCAGGCTGCTCAGAGCCACATCCAGCCTGGCCTTGAATGCCTCCAGGGATGGGGCATCCAAGACCTCCCTGGGCAACCTGTTCCAGTGTGCCACCACCCTTTGGGTGAAAAACCTTCTCCTAATCTCTAACCTAAACCTCCCCTGTCTTAGTTTAAAACCATTCCCCCTTGTCCTGTCACTATCCACCCTCGTAAACAGGTGCTCCCCCTCCTGTTTATACGCTCCCTTATGTAAGACATAAGATTATATCCAATGAATAAATGCATATAAAATACCAATTACTTTTTAATGCATATATTTGTGTATTTGTTAAGTGAAAACTGGGAAAAAATAAGCAGTCATTAAATATTTTAAGAATATGTGGTTCGAGCCATTATTCAAGAAGATTTTAACCACTTTCAAAATACATCTAAAGAAACAGGAATGACAGCACATTTCTAAGGGGACAGCAAATAAAGTAAAACTTTTAGACTTAAATTAGTACATTGCAGCATGCACTTGCACAGTATTTTGTATTATCTCCTCTATCTCATAAATAGAACATATTCCTACTAACAGTTAACAATAAACTCAGACCTGTTAGAATAGCGTGTTTCTCTGTTTCTCAGACACATTCATCTCGTTTCCCAACTTATTAGATTTTTTCGATTTTTAAAATAGTTTTTATATCATCAGTGGTGGTTGGTTCTTGCATTCCAGTAGCACAAATCCATACTAGAAAGCTCTTATCTTTCATAGTATGTGATGTTAGACTATGTACTTTCAGTTAAGGGTAACTCCAAAATCTCCAAATTACTTCTACTAACACTTCTGTTAAAATCTTGCTTATTCTATTTTTTTTTTTCAATAAGGTGATATAAATTTCAAAAAAATGTTCAAAACTTCTTAGGATTTGCTGCTTTAATTTATTCCAAGTCTGACCCACCACTGATTCAGGTTAATAGAAGTCTTAACACTGACATGATCTGGCATGGGATCACCCGGAGAAAGCATTACTAATACAACAGAAAATATTTTATGTCTGATTTTAGCAAAAAAACAGGAATTTGTAACAGACCTGAAATATAAAAAAATACATTAATTTTATTGTTAAAGCCACAGGGATCTGTTAATATAAACCATTCAAATATTTCCCTGTGATGTCATCAGTTAACATGTGTTTGCACTCTAAATAGATTATTGTAATTTCTGTAAACATATCATATATATTTTTAGAAGTCTCTGGGGGCCTGATCCAGAGCCAACAAAAACCAATGGGTAGACAGTGACCAGCTTCAATAGGCCTTGGGTAATCAGAAGACTGAATTTCTAAAGTTAACGGATGATAACATCAGAGTACAGCAGGCAGAGAGACACTACACAGACTGCTCTAAAAATAGGAAAGACTCGCACTGCCTGAAAACTACATGCCTGAAAATACAACACACATAGCAAGGCAACATACTCCTTGTTGCAACTGTTGTGCAGTTGTCGTGGATGCTGTATGTCATTCAGTTACACATATCTGCATAGTCATCTCACTAACTGTATTCTTTTGATTGATTCAAACCACCTAAGTGGCATGCAGACTAAATACATGCACCAAACCTTTAACAAGTAACGGATTTGTATAAAACATTCTCTCAGCTGCAAGCCAAACCTGTGTGTCCCAGAATGTAGCCTTTCTGAGAAATCTTATTCCACAATGTAGTTATTTTAAAATTGGAAAATTGTGATAAGTTTTTTGCCAGCCACTGTCTTGACTGAGAAGTCTGGACTTGATCCTGCCAAACATTTCTCTTAGGTGAAGTGTTTATAACTGTCGTTAATGGTCTGTTCTGACAGACATATACTCTCCCTCCTGTTGACTGTATTTTTTTCTTCCAGTTCCCAGAATAATTTGTGGCAATCTTGCAATTGCAACTTTATTTATCTGTCTTTTCATAGCTAATTTGTGTTGCTGTATCTGTTGTTCTTCATAGTTTGCCCCAAACTCAAGAAATGCTAGCAGCTAGTCACCAAGTTTGTTTTTTTTTTCCTGGCTAAAAATACTTTTATTTTTGCATATATTCCCTCTGGAACTGAACATCTTTGCAGAAAAGCAGAATCCCTAAAATTAAAATAAATGCTTTCATTGCCTTTGTGCATATTATGTATCTAGCTGGTCTTGTAATAAATCAGCAGTGCAACAGGTGATTGCTGGTGGAGTCTGCATGGAAGAGGGATACAGTAAGCTGTCTTCACAGTCAATAGAAGATCTGATAAAAGGCATCTCAGAAGAGCCTACCTTACACACCCACTTCAAGGTGAGATGAATTTCACCTTCAGAGGCTAAATCAGTGTCCTCTCAATATCTCATTACCTCAAATGAAGCCCATTTATTAAACCATTATGATCTGCAGATTATTCAATGTGAGATAAAGCGGAGTTACACCACTCCTGACTCAGAAAAGCACTTAAATTACCCTCTAGCCAAGATAAGTTACATAAGTTACAGACAACAAACCTTTGCCTTCTAAAAAAACTTTTAAGACATGAATGAGAAGAAAATGAGGGAGCGTAATGTGGCTAAACAACACATATGAAAGCTTGTTAGTCTGAGCTTGTCCATTTTTACTGCACAACCAATACTATTTATTTTTTCTATTATAATTGCTGAAACTTCAATGACAATTTCCATAGCTATTGCTGGCTTTTCTTGCTTGCCAGCTGAATCATAAAGCTTCTCTTCACCATGCAACAACAAACATTTGTTGTTCATCTCTTGAACTGCAAATGAAGGGGGATATACTGCTGGTCTCACTCTCCTAGGAAATGGTATGCAGAGGGTCAACCATGTTCAAACAGTCACAGAAAGGCATGACAGCTTCATCACACAATCTGTCAGATGACCTGTAAAGTTTGGATTTGGGTTGAGGAGTTACAATGTTAAATCTGATAAATCAGGACAATTACATGGTATTAAAGTAAGGCCAATACCTGACTGAAAGAATCAGCCATCATCATCATCCTGAGATAAGACTGTGAAGGTCTCGTTGATGGAATTAGTCAGTGAAAGAGAAATCTTAGGTGTATTTTACACAGTCCAAACTGCAGAGAATGAAACGCATTTGATGATCTGGTTGCCCAGAACAAGATGCAGAAGATGTATTTTATTTTCCTTTTAATTTTTGTTAAATATGTGGATGGCCATGGAAATACTGTTCAGTAATGCACTCATGCAGTATTGACATAGCTCAGGTACAGGAAGTATAGTGAACATCGTATTTACAACAGTGCCTCCAACTGCAGAGGAAACAAACCTTGGTCGAGTGAACTAAATGTGAAAATTATGGTAGCTCCAACTGTCATTCAATACCGTCTATTTACTTTCAAATGCATTAGTGACAGTAATTGTCTCCGGACATGTACATGCACACTATATCCTGACCAATGAAAAACACTAAGCAGGTATCAAAATGAGACCAGTGACTTTTAAGAGAGACTCTTGAGACTAAAAAACAGAAACAGGAATTCCTATCTTTTAAGTCGTACTATTTGGTCCACTTTTAAGCAGTGTGTGTGTCGAAGAACAGACCAGAAATCATCTGATGAACAGCTGCTATCTATGCTAAGAGTTTCACTGAAAAGCATATTAAATTGAAATACTGGAGATCTTTTTAAAACACACTAAAAAAACCCTCTGTGATATTTGGACAGCCTGTTTATCTGGCAACTGTGCCTGTGCATATGATTCAATATGGTCAATTCAGTAGTCATCATTGGTGAATTTGTATTTCAGTAATGCATAGGAATAAACTTTGTCTAGCTGGTACTAACACAATAGCTCTAATGCCTCTGATTACAGTCCTCTTACAGCATCCGTAAAGTTTCAAAAGGCAGAATTTGCTTAAGAGTGGCTTCTTTTCACTTTCTTTTGCTTTTAGAAATTTTAAAAAAAGTCTACAAAGGAAAAGACAAGTCAGGAAGAATGAATACAACTTGAGATACTGAATCCTTGGGTTTGTAGTAAAAATCATGCAACAAGAATGGAGGGCTTCTTACTCCATAGTGCTTAGCTTTAACTTACCAATACAAAGATCCATTGCCCTTCTGTGAATACACAAGTAATGTCTTTTTGACACCACTATGTACTTTCACAAGTTAATTTGTCAGTTAACTTTCATCCCAAGCTCACAAAGCTACTTGTTAAAATCTTCAAATTCTCCCGTTTTCCCCCATAAATATAATCTTCCATAAAGATCATGGTTTAAAGAGGGAAAGTATATTAAATAAATGGCCATTTTCCTTTACCCTTTCAGAAAAAAAAAGAAATTGTGTCCCATCTGTCAGAACAACCCTTTATATCCTCTCCAGAGACTAAAAAAAACATTCTTTTTTTCCTATAATCAGTGGACTTTGAGGAAGCAGCAGAAGACCCTGCTAGATTTCCATTTGCAGGGACTTCCGCTCCCTCCTCTCATTTTTCTCCTCCCTATTTCATTTCATAGTCCAGAAAATCCAATATTTTTTGTCAGATCTCAGCTCGTGATGTGACTTTCATTTTACAGTGGAGTCTCTGGCAGGCGTGGTGGGAAGGGAAGGAGGGTTTAGAGGTAGCAGAGATGGGTTCATAAAGCAGTTTTTTGTCTCAAAGAAAGATGCTGCCCTGGGATGTGTGGCCAAACCGAATGTGCTGTAGCTGAGTGTGAGCAAGAGTCTGGGACTCAGTATTTATCATTTTACTAGACTTCAGAATCACATGTATTCTAGTGTTTAACTCATTTCCACAGCAGGGTCTTGGGGTATGAGGCTGTAAGCATAGCTTACAAGTTTCAAGGCAACAAAATGCACCATTATTAGTATTAAAATGGCTTATTTGATTATCCATGTAAAAAGGGAGCTCATTAATAACTACAAACAAGCTACTTTCCTGCACTGCACTAGACTTCAGCGATTTTTATACAACATTAAATTTAATGTAGGAGCTGTTCAGCATAGTCGGGATTAGTACCGCTTTAAAGTATACCCATCACATAAGAAAATTAAGAGCAGTGTTTGTTTATAGGCTCTGAACAGAGGAATTTCTCTTCCTAAACTCACTAGTGAATTAGATACAGGGCCAGCATGCCAGAGTTGTCATTCACGCATGTTACTCCTGTCTCATCCAGGCCTGTAGTATGATGGTTGGCAAGTCCCAACCATTTACTGCCTCTGTCTCGCACACCAGCAGCCCCAGAAACTTGTAAGCATTTTGCATGACTAGATAGCTATCCAGACTTGAAGGGGCAGTTGATTTTTATTGCAATTTTGAAGAAAGAAAGCCATAATATAGATAACACCACAATACTACCATGATTAAATATAATAATATAATACCACCACTTAGGTATAATATCTAAACATTTGGGGATAAATGGAAGCATTCACACCAGTTCAGAGGGATTTGGCAAAATAACTCCCAAGAAGCTTTGACAGAATTTGTAAGACAAAATGATTTGTGAATCCAAATCTGTGAAAGATACTGAAGAGTCACGCATATTTCCTTTTGTGTTTACAACTTACCTATCCACCACAACTTCAGTTCTTAACTACAGTTCCCTCTCCATCTGTGCATTCTACCTGTCTGTCAAGATCACAGCCATCTTCTAGAAATAAAGGCTGGCAATGGTCGATTTTTTACTGCATGTATAGCTGTATACTTCTGGAAAGCATTTTTTTGATATGCTGCACAGGTTAGTAAATTCCCTTAAAAAATTTATAAGTCACATCTGCAGTTTGAATGTTTCTTTCTAAAAGACAAACCAAGGCCAAACAAGACAAAGAATCTGCTGATACACACATGTCACTCCAAGAATTCTCCTGACAAAGTTCCCACACCCAATTTAATTACTTCCCTACTGTAAAAACACTTTCCATCTGCATTTATTGTAATAGTTTCAAATCCAAAACCAACAGACTATAAAGCTAGCTAAATAAATGAATGATACTGGCTTCAGGTCCCAAGCCAGGAGCTACTCTGTAAGGCTGTGTGTCTCCAGTATTAATTTTTATGCTGATGTTTCATTTTATGTGCAGTGTTTTCACTTAAGCCTTGTTTAGAGAAGAATTGCCTTGCTCCAGGCTTTAGAGTTTTACGTGCCACGCGGTGCCCTCTAGCGCTGCTCCAGCCAAAGGTCTGCCAGAGATTCCCCTCCAAGACCAACGTCTCAACACAAATCACGATCCAACCAAAGAAATCCCACTTCAGGCTGTACGCACAGCACTGCACACGCTCAGGCCAGGAACATGAATTCCAACTGTATCTGATATATCCTCAAACTGAGGCTGTAGAGCTCAAAATTAAGAGCATTTTTATTTGAAAGTGCACTTTAAAAAATGAAATTACCAGATTTACCCTCCAGATTGACTATCTGT
>VZTO01013462.1:0-22880 GCA_013400615.1 Syrrhaptes paradoxus
CTCTAAAATAATTTTAGAACTTTTCCCCCAGGATAATTGCTGGTAATTATTAGGTAATTAACATGAAAAATATAAATTTATTATATTATCCACATAGGAAAAAAGATCCCTTGCTAGCATACAAAAATGCTTTTTTTGAAATAGGTAATAATGCTGAAGCTATGAGTATATTACACCAGCAAGAAAGATTTACCTGAAAAACTAAAATTAATAACCTTGGGATATTGATCCTTCCCTCTCCACACAGCCTCCTGCTCTTCCAGCATTTCTGCAGTTTACATTTAGAGTATTATTGAAATATCACAAAATCTTTGTAGGATTAAAGTTATAAACAGTTTCAGGAGTTTGGATGACCCTGTCATTAATCCACTAATATTGGAAGTTCAACAAACATTCACTCTGTCACAATTTAGTAGCAATACTTATCTTTTTTCTCATTGAAATGTTCAATCACATTTGTTTAAACCCCAAATTACATGACCATAGCAGGTTGTGTATTGTCCAAAATCAAAGCAGCTGGCCAGAAAAGTGAAAAGAAACAATCTGAACACATGCAATAGAACGTAAAAGGTGGAAGAAACTGAAGAATCAAAAGTATGGAAGGAATAACAAAAGGCAAAGCTGGAAGGGGAACTCTTAAAATCAACCACGTTAAGCAACCATAAAGGGCCCTTGTCATTTACATAAGTAAAATGTCTGTTCAGGGGGTATTTACAATAATGACCATTTTTGGACTGTACAAGAGATACTGAAAGCTTTGTATATACCACAGTCTTATTCCTGACTGGCCGTTATATGACATACCTACATTAGGGCTCAGAAATGCTGAATGCTTTTTACATTACAGCTGGAAAAGGGAATTTGACTCTTGCTACGTTTTGCATTTTTGTGGTTTTGAGGATTTTTTGCACCTCTAAAGCTTCTTTTAAGTAATAAAAATTGCTTTACATCAGCTATAAAATGTGCTGTAATCACTTGTGGAAGAAAGCTGTTACAGTGCTAATGTGCACAGACCTGCACATATTTGCTGAGGAAGTGTTTTTCTTCTTCAGCCTTCAGCTAGCCCATCACCACGAGACATACAGAACTACACCACAAAGAAACCCACGCTATGTATAATGCTGACCTCTAACAATTCCAAATTTAGAGGTGTCTAACCCAAAGTTATAACAGAAAGTTGATTTGCAAAGAAGAAAAAAACTGCTACTAATAGCTTGAATGTAGACCCATCCAATCAATACTGAATTTTCATCATCAGTCCAACACATTCTGTACTAGGTTAATGTTGTTTACACTAGGAAAAAACCTAAAGAATTCTTAAAACCTGCAGGAAGGAGGCTCATATATTTTTGAGTTACAGTATCCTTTATGCACATAGTCCTTCTAAACTGTGGTAGAAATAAATCCTGCATTCCAGGAAACTGGTTTGATTCAAAGCAGTGCAGTGGCAGCAACGTCTTAAAGAGTAATTATTTAACTATGCACATGTATATAACAAATAGCCACCGCATTCATCCTAACATGCCAGAATATTGTGTGCTCTCATTGGTTTTCATTTTCCAAATTTCACATATAAGCGGCAAGGTACACTTGCATCCAGGAATTCCAGGCATCAGGGACACAGGCAGTGTAGAAGATGAACATTATTTTTAAATTTTGCTAAAACAAATGTCAGTTTAAAAAGTACTAACATTTGGGCTGGGATATTTAGGTTTCTGAGCCTTGGACAGTAAGGATCTTTCTGTTACTGAGAGTGTTCAGTATCAGGTTAGTATTTTCAACTGCTTTATTCTTTCAGAATATGTAGAAAAACTCTATGGAATAAAAACTCTTTCATGTTTCCAACATTTTCTGCACAAATCTAAAGACAGGAAGTAAAATTTATCTTCTCTTGTTTTGGAGGAGGAGTATGCTTTTTAAATTAAAACTTCCATGCTGGACACTGATACACTGACAGAGAATGGATTCTACAGTCAAAGCTTCACTTTCTTCCAACCTTTACTCTGTCAGTTCTAGTAAATTCAGATCCCGATGTTGGTTTGCATATTTTTGAACTCTGCAATAATACTTAGGCACTGCTGGAGGTAAGTGCATGATCAGACTAAACTGAGCAGCTAAAAGAAAGGACATAGATTTTCTTACTCCTCAAATAATGGTGCAGTGTGCACATGAAAACTTGAGATGGTACAAACCAGTGAATTCTGAATACAGGAGACATAACAGAAAAGGGTCTGTGAAACTGACACTTCCAAACTTAAAAGTACAAAATTCAATTAAAACTTACAGTTTTATTTTAGCTAGCACCTCAGCTACAATTTCAAAAAGTGTCTATTTGGAAATACACTTGGAAAACTCCACTTAGAATGTGAGCAGATAATGAGATTGGAAGAACCTCCTGCCAGGCAAGTACCAATGCATCATTAAAGGTTTTGGATAAACATGTTTATTAGTCATTCTGGGCATGTGCTTGGCACCCGTATCTGCACAGCAAAAACCAAATCAATTTTTTGGGTAAGGTGTAGTTTTTTTGGAAGAGAAACAGGTATTGCACAAAGCCTGCTTGCACAAGTTAACTTCCTTCACACCTAAACAAGTCCCACTGGGAATATTAAGCAATTTTGAGAAAGAAAGAAAGAGAAATTATAAGCAGGAAATTAGAGAAATTGCCTACTCACTTCTTTTTTCTTTCTTCTTAAATTTTCCTTTCTTCTTCCCATGTTCCTTTTCATCATCAGATACTATATCTGGAGGCTCATGCAAGCTGTCATGAGGTGGTGAAGGCTCACCGGTGCGGTACAATCCAGGGAATTTTGTGGGACTGATTTCTTCGGAGCTGGGAGTACGAGCAAGACCCCCACTGTGTTCTACCCGACGGTGTTCACTGGGGCTGCTAGTTGGAGGCAGGAAGCACTCAGTCATTCTGATTCCCTGATATCAAAAGTGAAATCTTCTGCTACCTGTCCATCACACCTGCAGCAGGGGAAAACAAAAAGAAAGCCCACACCATTTTAAGCAATGGGTTTGAGAACATCTTGTTTAGAGCTCTATCCTGAAAACACAACAGACAGCAATACCTTCTACAATGAATGCTCCAACTTATGTCAAGATACAGGTCCTAAGCTCAGTGTGCGCAGAAGCTGTCCATTAACTCCCAAGTCATCTTAACATAATAAGAGAGATGCTATTTTAGCCTTCTCTACTTTATCCTATACAGAACAGTGTTGGAATATTTTAACATTTGAAGTAAGTCTTACAAAACTCACAGGCAGCTTGCATACTGATTGGTAACATGTATTAATAAATAGTTACCTAACTTTATATTTTTTTACATAAAATAGGTCTGTCTGGAAGCTCAGAGTGTCTGTGAGCACTGCACTTAAGGCAAAGATAATTTTCATCTTTCCCAAGCATGTTTTACTGATGCAAATAAGAACTTGCCTAGCCTGTTGCAATAAGGAAAAAAAAGTGTCCTAAAATCAATTTCATCTTCTAATTATGCTAATGCAAATTAAAGATGGTAGAAAAAGAAATTAAGTTTTTTTGGTATACAACAACTTCACATTTGTAGAGGCTACATCAGGTCATCTGCACCCAGATGCGGGTATGTTGTTTGCTTGAGAGTTATGGCCAAATAAAAACTAGGATGAAAACTGCTGAAGGAAGACAATACATAAATTCTCAGCAATCGAACTCATAAGCAAAAAACTCTCTCTACAACAGATACATGTCAGAAATTCCACAGAACAGATATGCTGTATGGGACACCATACCTCCAGAGTCTGCTTTGCTGAATTTGGCCCTTTGTGTCTGAGTGGTCACCCTCAGATATAAGCCCTTCTTTCAAGGGATGAAAGGAAAACAGAAATAGAGCAAACCCCAGAAAGAGAAAAAGCCATGTCCCACACCCACTGGGAAACTTGCATGAGAGGTCAAGTCATGGTTACATGCTAACTTTAATCCAACTTAAATCTGTGCTGCTGTGTTGCTGCTGAAAGGAAACTGATCTATTAGAGGACAAACAGAAGAAAAAAGATAAATATTTTTTAAAGCTACATCAGTTTCATAGCCTGGCTCTCTATGCAGCCATACAAGTGTCAGGACAAGCACAAGGGAGTCTGAGAGAGCTGGGGGAAGGTGCCTGCACAGCAGACTTAAAAGTGATCAAGGTGATTGTAAAGCCATGGTCTCAAAAAAACAGAATTAAAACACATTATAAGATTACACACAATCATGAATACCCAGTATTTTATAAAACCCTCATTCAGAGAGATAAATTATACACATTGGCTATGCAGGAGCTCCCGATACATCATACAAACCGGACTATAACTTCTAATGCAAAAGCAGAAAGCTTCTTAAAAGAGAATAGCATTAACATGAGGCACAGCCTTTTTCTTTTTTTTTTTGTCATGCTTGTTGGGTTTTTTTATATTTTTAATGGATATCAAATACTCCATGGCTATGCTAATTTGATATTGTGTTTAAACAAGTAAATGGAGTACTCCAATAAGACATTTTAGGAGAAATGTCCAGTTATCTAAAGCTTCAGACTTACAGATCTCAAAAATGTTCAAAACTTTCAATTATACAAGCATTTTCAATATTACCAATGACACAGACTGGCAATATTACTGCATCTCATCTGAGTATCAGCATGATCTGTAAAATTCCTGTACAGCACCAAAAAACAGAACCCAAAACACCCCACCAGAATCTACCAAAAGCTTTTAAACTATAGACAGTATTTCAACAGTAAGTCCTGGAATAAAAATAGAAATATCACATACAATTTTTTTCAGCAAACACAATCGACCACTCTGCAAATCAGGCCATGTCTAGAGTGGGCAAGATGGGCAAGACAGGAAAAGGACAAAGTCATTGTAAAGGCACATAAACATCACCCTGGAAAATGAGGACATGCATGCTTTGCCTCTGGACCCCAGCAGAGCTCCTGGGATGAAGCCAGGCTTAGTCCCTACATTCCACAACATTCTCTAGCAGTGTTTTACTCGGTTATTCAACTCCTGGGTCTTATTTACAGACTGGTAGAGTACATAAAAACATAATATGGAATTGTGTTTTGCCAGGTTAATAATCATAAACATGTCCAGCCAAGTGGGTTTTGGGGGTGCAGTGCAGAGGGTTGGGGTTTTGGTTTTTAAACTCTCATCCTTCAGCTCCCTTGTATGCACAACACAGAGAAAATGTAATGTATGTATGAAGCAAAGTATCTCACTACGGGAGATCTCTCCAGAGTGCTTATGGAAATTAACAGTTACTCAGATCAGAATTTGAATAGGGCACAGTAAGACACAGAATTATGATGAGAAACAATATATTCATGAGGTCTTTTAATGCTGCTCATTCTTTATTCTGGGTAAAGCAAAGGTACTGACTAAAAATAATAGTGCATATTTCTAAATGCAACAAATTAACACTGCATATTTTTTATTTTACAGCTTTTAAAAAAGTGTTACTTTCCTATATGTATAATTTCCTAGGCCTTTAAATAAGGCAGAAATTCTGTGATGCTCAAATTATATCAAGACTTATCAGCAGAATCAGAGCCTTTAGGCCTACTGCAAAAACCTCTTGCACTTTTACTAATGGATGTTAATGTTCTATTGCCATACAACCTGCACCTTTCCTCCAGCTTTTATAAGTTTTTGCTGACAGCAATAAATGGTGAGACTGAAAAAAATAATGGATCCTCTCATCATTTGGAGAAGGGAAATTTCTAACAGGCTGATTCTTCTGCCAACTTCTCTCTCTCAGACTCGACCCCTTCTTCCCAGTCTGTTACTGCTTCAGTCCTGCCTCTCTCCTCTGCAGCAAGCTCCTTGCTTCAAATTGCTTCTCTCCACGTACGCAGTTCTCATCGGTCAGGAGGTCTAGCAGCTTACTGCTGCCATGTGAGGAAGGTCATACTGCTCCCCATTAACACACACCCTCAATTCCAGCAGTTTGCTCTCTGAAGACCCCTCTGCTTGCTGCTCCAACCGGCTTCTGTTGCTGAGATGGCTCAAAGAGCTCAATAGGCACTAAAAATGGAAAGCAGAGGAGTTGCAGAATCATGATGCCAGGACAGCAACCTCCTTCTTTAAGAAGCTCAGTTTTGTGATACTGCACACAGCACTTCATCTTCCCAGATTTCACTTCATTTTTAGTATTTTCCACAGAACTTCAATCTGTGATTTCTTTACCACCCAGTGCCAGTACTCCCACAGTTCCCATCTTTGATTTCTCTTTTTCATCCTCAGTATATCACACGCAACATGTTCTTCATCTGCTTTGGCCTCTGTGACCCAAGCTCCTTGCTCAGTCTCCCACTTTCCCCTTCCCCTGTTAATTTTTCAGCTGGGTTCTACTCTCCTGCTGCACACCACTTCCTTGCAGATACAGTTCTCACTCTTCTTCCTCTGTTTCTTCTATCTGATTAGTTATCAGTTCCCATTTCCTCCTGAATGTTCTCTGCTGCATCTTCTCACCTTGTCCATGCTGCTTCTCCTGGCTCTCAGTCCCTCCTTAGTATCACAAGAATTCACCTTCCTCCTTACCTCCCTACCATCAGCAGGCTCCTTGACTGCCACCAGTTCTAGTTCACTTTTCATTTGATTCTTCTTCCACAGTAGCCACAAATGTTGTTACATGACAGCATCAGAGAGCTTCTTGTAGTTCAAGCACCTCCTCAGACCTAGCTACTCTTTTCAGTACTCCCAAAATGCAGTTTCACAAAACTTCTTCCTGCTCAACATGGAGTCGAACCTTCAGAATAGCTGAGTGTGAAAAATAAACAGCCTTCACTGAACACATGCAGTATTGTGACCTTTCCTCAATGCCCCAAGGAAAGATGAAAATAATTTTTAAATGTGGAAAGCAGAAGGTATGTCCTTAACACAGAAACTCCTCGCCATCACATCGCCACCATCTTTCAAGACCATACACCAAGCACAGGACTGCGGGCAGGGGAGAGGAAGGAAGGTGCCAGCATGAGCAAAATAATATATTTTTCCTAGCATCATTCTTGAAAATAACTGAACTCTTTCCTAAAAAATTTAGCCTGATCTACATATCTAGTGAGTAAAAATTAATATTAAACAGCTGAGGTTTGGAAAAAAAGCAGAAAAGTGAAGACAGAGAGACATGATGGCCAACTTTAATAGATCTCACTTATTACAGTGTGTCATTTAAATCAGCATGAGCACATTAAAGAGAAGCACAGTTCCAAAGACCAAACTCACAGCTCTCTCATCCAGTACAGAAGGCTCCATTATTTCTGTTTTGCGCTCAGTCTCTGCTGTGTCTTTGTCCCTTGTAATGAATTGCAAGGGCAGAAGCAAATTACAGCAGGTGGTTGCATACACAGATGTTATCTTGCAAAGCTGTAGGTGGAATGAAGGACATGGGAAATTTTTCTGCAACAAGCATTACGCAAGACAACACCTGAAGCATGGTAGGTGTCCCCGGGTCATCCCATTTTGCCACAAACAGGCATACTCTGAAAATCTGTGTGTTACACTGAAAACAGTCCAAGAAATCAGACAGAAGCAAAGTAGGAACACTCACTCTGCTACTAGAACCTGCTCTATCATAACTACCCCAAAGCAAGACTCAAAACACAGCACCCATGTGAAGAAACTCATGTTACCTGATGAAATGAGGCACCCTGCTTTTGGACAAAAATTATCCTAGTAATAATCCTAGCTCCATTTTGGAAAGCAATGAACCACAAGAAGAAAGAACAAAACCTATCACTCGTTGTCTAAGCATGGTAAAGCACCTCAGAAACTATGAGTGGTACTCATGCAACTGCTGAGATGGTTGAAAAAGATGACTCCGAGATGAGAAAACTGAGTTAGAAGTAAGTTATTTACCAAGACTACACCATGTCTGAGACATGTCTAAGTTCTGTATCTCGAGCAGACTATCACAAAGTGTGGGAGGCCATTAAAACCGTGGTCCTTCCATGAGTAGAAGATATTGTTAAGTACACTTCAAGTTAATCATCTTGTAATTACTGATGGTTGTCAGCTATGGCAACAGCTAAGGCAAAGAACAAAGTTTTTACTAGCTTAAAGCTAGTGAACCATTTATGCTTTACTCAAATTGTTCTGAGTTTTTATTACTGCAATAAAACACAACTGCTTAAGCTATGCTTTGATATTAAAAAATGCATTTTTTACAACATACTGAAAAGCTTAATAGAAAACACTGTTTTTAGACTGAAATGTTGCCATGCAGTCAAATAGCAAAATGACATCAGAGGCCATCTCTTTTATTTAACAAGCAGTATCCAGGTACACAAACAGTGCCCTTTCCTTTCTTTAATAAGGCCACATTGCCATGAAAGGAGAAAGAAAAGGGAAGTGCTTCATGTAGACAGGTAAAGCAAGTTTAAATTTTCATAAGTCACGAGTAATCACATGAACAGAACATTAACTCTCTTGTGAGTCATGCACTCTTCATAACTGGCAATAATTAAAGCCTCAAGAAGGGCCTTCACAAGATTTTTTGGATAAAGATAACACAATACAAGCTGCATAGCAGCATTCAGATCCTAAACCTAAGATTGCTTTACAGGATATGTATACTATGAGAATGTTAGAAAACTAAAGGAGAGTTTGTAATCACACAACTCAAGTCACATAGGAGCAAGCTGTACATTTTTCAAAAATAATGCCAGCATCAGACCAGCTCTAAAAGTAACATAAACAGGGTTATGTGTTCTCTACCATCCAAAGCATTTCAAGATCTGCTTTGAGAGCCTGTACCAACTCAGATGTAACAATACACAAATACAAAAAAAACTACTTAGCTCTCACAATCAGAGAGCCATAGACCACATCCACATTTGAGCAGACTTGTTGCAGGAGGCAGCTCATGTTCAGAATACATAGTACTATCCAGGTTATTCCCTTTTATTGAGGGTATACCAGCTCTTCAGTAATCCATTCAGAGAGAGACAACCTTAAAATAAATAATATCCTAACATTTAAAAAATACCAGAAACAAGGCTTTTGATAACATTATGATAAAGTCTCACAATCACATGATGATAAAATTCCCCAGGTATGTGTTAGCATACACTTTTCAGTTTGGTTCACTTGAGGAAAAACAGTATCCCAGCCTCTAGTCTGCAAATTCTGCAGAGCTCCATCAGGATGCAGTGCACAGGCTGTTACCAACACACATCTTGGACAAAACAGCACTTGGACCCCCTGGGGAGAGTTAAGTGCTTTGCTCCAGAGAGAGCACACCTGAAAAGAAACCAATCATAACTGCATAGGAACAGTCCCTGTCCTAGGACCCTGCCTCCTGCACTGGCTGTGGTGTCACACTGCCTGTTTTGCCGTAACACCCGACTTCCCTGGCGAGGCACCTTGTGAAAGTTCACATCCAACTGCCTGTTCCAGGCCAAGCCAGAGCAGGTAGTCTAGCAGAAAAGCCTAGGCACAAATCTGAACAGGGTAACGACCAAAGCTGTATACAGAGGTTACAGGAACTGTATCACATGTGGCTCCCATGCTCATTCCCGTCCTTCAGGGATATCTCAGCAAGCCCTGACACACGTCTTTCTTGGTTGAATCAACTCCCATGGTAAAAGTTTCCAAGTGGTGCATTATATTATGATCATAACTGCATAGGTAAGAGATATTCTTAGAAATAAATGGCCAGCTAACAACTGGAAAGACTGCTGTTTACTTGGTTTACATTGCATATTTCTGAAGTAACAAGGAGAAGGTCTGGACTTTGCACTGTGAGGCAAACGGCCACTGTAACCAGGCCAGACTTCTGCAGAAGTATCTTGACTAATCATCTACCTGCATCACAACTGCTACTGCTCACACAGAGAACTGCTCACTCTTCAAACTTCCCGGGACAGTGCTGGTCCAGTGTTCAGTGTTCTCCAGACTGTGCCTCTGTGCATCCTGCTCCTGGTTTTCATGGTCTTGTCACTACAAAGTAACCCAATACCAGTTCCTCCCCTAATTACACTGGAGCCCAGTAACTAGTTTCCCATTGTGTGATCTAGTCCCACTGCTTCCCAGGCTCAGTCCCTCTCCATTAAGTTTCTTCATTCCTCCCTCCTGCAGTCCAATTCCTCCACCATCAGGACTGCACCTCTTCTTTCTCACAACCTCCTCCTCTCCATGCAGGTGTGTTCAGCAACTGGACCCGTGCAACTTCAGTTTCACCATTTCTCCACACCCAGTGCTCATCTAATCTCTTCCTTTTGGCTGCTCACTGCTTCCCAGGTTTTCCCTTGCCACCTTCCATTTCTCTCACATTCAATTCTAATTAAAGATTCTGAAAATTACAGTCCACACATAAGCAAAGAAAGTTGTGAGGTCATATCCAGCCAAATTTAGGTTTTCCCTCTAAAATACAAATAGCATTAGAAAGGTTTGTGTGATTACAAAAATACTTTTAATTACAGTAAAGATATTTTCTTTCCTGCTCATTTAATTCTCAGAAATAGTTTGAAATAATTTGGTTGAAGCACTTTTAAAATACTAGCCTAAGAAACCCAACCAAGCAATTTTCAACCCAATAAAAATGTGGAAACTTTTGATAAGGGCTAAACTATTGAGCGCTCGTGCTAGTTTTGGCTGGGGTAGAGTTAATTGGCCAGGCATCAGTCAGTTGGTGGGGAGCAACTGTTTTCATTTGTATCACTTGTCTTTCTTGGGTTTTATTTCTCTCTCTTTGTTATTTCCCTTTTCATCACAATTTATTATTTTAAGTACTAAATTGTTCTTATCTCAACCCATGAGTTTGTTCACTTTTACCTTTCCAGTTCTCTTCCCCCCACTCTGCTGGGGGGCCGGAGTGAGCAAGAGGCTGTGTGGTGCTCAATTACCTGCTGGGGTTAAAGTACAACAGAGCTGAACTGAATAATATGAACTGTCTTGTAAATGCACCAAACACCCCTATACATCTGAAAAATAAAACGTTGTACAACATATCGAATACCCATTATTGCTTAGGCTGGCTTTAGAATTTATTCCTGGTGTGACAACCCTGTCCCTTGTCTATGGTCCACCTCTCCAAATTCCCACTTGTGCCAGTACTAACACTTGCAAAACAGAACAGAAAGTTTCACTTTTACCACCTAACAGAGGAAGGGAGGAAAATGAAATAAAAGGTGTGCAGTTTACTTTTTTAACAATTACTATAAACATAGTAGCACCTCAGAGATATAGTTCTGAGGGAAACAAGTTTTACACAATTCATGTTTTCAGACAAGTCTTTCGAAGAGTTCTCTAATCCCTAGTCACCGAAGGTCTGCAGCAAGTCACACAGCAATTGACGATCTAGCAAATCAAGAAGAATTTTTATATTTTTATCAGCTCCTGGGCTGAGGTTATTTAATAAAAAATTCCCCCTATCAGATATTTGAACTATGGCATCGTTCAGTCACACTCCAGTACCTGAACTCAGCCAGCTTGAGAACGGCTGTCCTTTTAGTGGAGTTAGTTTGACAAAACACCACAAAACCCCGACTGGGTGAAATGAATGCACTATAAATGCTGTTAAAAAAGCAAGTGCTAATCATCAGAGTGAAAAAAAACGAAGCAAAGATAAGCCAATGGATTTGGCATCACATATTTTACTGCTATTTTTTCTGCTATTCTTTCAAGACCATCTACACACTAACCATGACAGATCACACAACAGAGAAGGGAATCTAGTTTTCCAGAGAGGCCAGAGCTCTGCACACTCAGTGCCATCACCCAGTTAAAAAAAATTCTAAGGCTATATATAGCCTAGTTTTGGTTTTTGTAGGTTGTTTGTTCTTAAGAGTTCATTAGTTAACACATGCTAAAATACTAGAAATGACAANTTTTTAACAATTACTATAAACATAGTAGCACCTCAGAGATATAGTTCTGAGGGAAACAAGTTTTACACAATTCATGTTTTCAGACAAGTCTTTCGAAGAGTTGTCTAATCCCTAGTCACCAAAGGTCTGCAGCAAGTCATACAGCAATTGATGATCTAGCAAATTAAGAATTTTTATATTTTTATCAGCTTCTGGGCTGAGTCTATTTAATAAAAAATGCCCCCATCAGATATCTGAACTATGGCATCGTTCAGTCACACTCCAGTACCTGAACTCAGCCAGCTTGAGAACGGCTGTCCTTTTAGTGGAGTTAGTTTGACAAAACACCACAAAACCCCGACTGGGTGAAATGAATGCACTATAAATGCTGTTAAAAAAGCAAGTGCTAATCATCAGAGTGAAAAAAAACGAAGCAAAGATAAGCCAATGGATTTGGCATCACATATTTTACTGCTATTTTTTCTGCTATTCTTTCAAGACCATCTACACACTAACCATGACAGATCACACAACAGAGAAGGGAATCTAGTTTTCCAGAGAGGCCAGAGCTCTGCACACTCAGTGCCATCACCCAGTTAAAAAAAATCTAAGGCTATATATAGCCTAGTTTTGGTTTTTGTAGGTTGTTTGTTCTTAAGAGTTCATTAGTTAACACATGCTAAAATACTAGAAATGACAAGGATAAACAACACATATTAAAGACACGTCACCTTGGGATTTAACACTGGTAACAAGCCTTGGACACACCTACACATCAGAACTGTGTACTGCAACACAGTGGTGTTTCTCTAACAGGAATCATTTACCTGGCAAAAGCAACAGCAGCAGCAGAGATGCAGTAACACAGAGCGAGGCTCCTGCCATCAGGAAGAATTATGGAACTATTGGGAACATGGTCAGTTGACATATACAGACGTCAATGCCACTGCATTATCACCATCTTCCTTATCCATGCCAATTACAACGAAACCAGAATGGGTATGCCCTGCTACAGCCATTGCTTAACTTGTGTGTGCTGCTTTGCCCTTTAAAAGCTGCTTGCTACCACCTGCTAGCACATTGAGTTTGGTACAGACGAAGCCCAGCTATACTGTCAGCTGCATAAACCTGCTTAATGCATAGAGGAAACAACAAAGAGCTGCACAAAGTACTGACTAATGAACCCAGACAGTGTCACTTTTTAATCCATTATTGAGATATTATCTTTTAGAGTGGATGTAGAAAAATCAATTAGAAGCACCACGCTTCTTCACTGAATTGGCTGAATTATGATCATTATTTTATTCATGGAATTTTCAAACAGCATTAAGTTCATTTTACATAAGCCACTTCATAATCCTTTAACTGGGAACTCAGTACAAACAGTCCAGTTTACCTTACCAAAGGCAAAGAATATTCAATTCTAAGGCCTTACCCAGCTCCGAAATATTAATGACAAAAACCTTTAGGGTTAAAACCATGAAAATTGAAAATTGAATTTCTTGTGCTTTACATCGAGTTTTTGTCACCACGTATTGAACGCAGATGAAGACATCTATAAATTACAGGCTGTCACTTGAACTGACAACTCTGTAACATAAGGAGAAACTAAGAACAGCTTTTGCTTGGATCTCTTCACAGTGTGATGCACGACACAGATGACCAGTTTCCTTACAATTTTTTTCATGTTTAAACCTCTGCATGTTCCAATGTAACACAGGCAAATCATATCCAACTTTTAGTTAACACTAAATTAAAACAGTGGTGGTTGAAATAAAACCCATTCTAGTGTAACAGCAGAAAGGAAAAGCAGAGAAAGACTTTTATCTAGAAAAAAATCTGTTTATATAACACCTTCACTGACTATTTTCAGTGCTTATTTAATAACTGTGTCTATCTGCAGATTATTTTAATGATTATTTAATAACTGTCTATCTGCAGCACCTTTGTTTTTGGCTTAGAGAGTCCTGTATATTATCAGTAGCTATTGTATAGCCTGTATATTATACGCTAACATCAGTGGCTATTGACCTAGAAACCAAAGTAAAAGGCAAGTCTCCCCTTCTGCCATCACCGGTTATTTTATTAGGCTCATATTGAGCAAAATCAACTGGAGATTGTGTTGCATACAAACATTTTCCCAACTTAACTATAATGGACAGGAGTATAATGTTTCCATGCTCCCAGAACAGCAATTTTAGCAAAGCCTTGTTGCAGATGCACTTTTACCCCCCAAAAGATTTTTTTCAGATGTAGCTTACTTCATTTAGAGGTTTGTTTTGAGCCATGTCAACAAAATTATAGTTTTATTGATCCATGTTACTTCTAGAGCAGTGCAACCTGCTGGAAGAGATGCTGATGTCTGTCAAACTCATGCTATATAGAAAAGAAAATTATCTCTTTTTTTTTTTTTTCACTATGGCATGTAAGTTTCCACACAAGTACTACATAATCTCCTCTTTTCAGACATATTCCCATCAATGCCAATGATAACTTGTCATCATGACGACATGAAGTATTTATCCTTTCCGTAAATTTCTAAATTTTTAGTTATTTTTTTGTACCATATTGAGAGTAACAAGTTCTGTTTTCCACCTCTGCCCCAGATTTACTCAATACCCAAGGGGAAAGTAAATTTAAATATTCATAAGCGCAGTAGATTATTAATTATGATTAACATCACCACCTCCAGGGCTAAGATGTTGCAAAATGTCATGCATGTGAACACTGAAAACTTCACAGCAAGCTGTGGCACCACCCAGCTTGGGGCAGCAGCTGGTCCCCAGGGTTTCCCTCTGCAGCAAATGGCTGGGCAGCAGGAATCTGCCTCCACAGCCAGCAAAGGCTTCTTCAGAGGCAGCTACAGGGAGGACTGACCAGTTAAACTACTCATTACTGAAACAGCCACAGGACCCACAAGTTCACAATATTTGTCTCCTACACAAATTTACACAGCCAAACAGCGTTACAAGAAAACTTATATGAAACACCAGCTTTGTAGAAAAATATATAAACATCCTTAGAATTTAAAATTAAATTCACATATATTTTCTAAAACAAGTTTCAGTTCAACCTGAGGCACCTAATGCAGTAATTTTTGGCAATCCTATGGCTTCAGAGTATAATAAGAAAAGCACACCTTATAAAATACACAACAATTTCTGTTTTCAATTTACTTGCCAAATATAATTAAAATGAACTGAATAATAACACAAATAGACATACATGTATGCTTCACAGGTGGTGAAAAAGTTCAGTATCTGATAGCACAGGACCAAACAAGTTCTGACTGCCATTCCCAAATCTGTTGTGTAGCCTTATCTACACAAGAAAAATCATGCTGCTTTAAATAAAATTAGCGTAGGTAGTTTAATGAAAGCCCTGGTATACATAAGATAAAATAGTGCTATTGTCCTCCCCTCTGCCTCAAGAAGAAAACAAACTGCCTCCAATTGGTATAAGGCATTTTTAAGAGCGGTGAAATCCTTGCTCTTAAAGTACTAAAACCCACTGAATTTAATTAACTGTCAACAATATGCATCAGTAACTGTTTAATGATACACACTAACTGTGACATACGTTTGTGTATCTTAGATGTCTTCAAACTCTTACTGGAATACATATTAAAAATTTACTTACAAAAGAAGGAAACAAAGAACTAGCAAGCAAATGAAGCCAAATCACAACAGAAAACTCTAAGCCAGTTTTATCATAAAATAAATAAAACATCATAAAATTGTAGCGCACAAAAGGAGCGCTGCAGGTAACAACTGATTCAACTTCTCCATTTTTTTTGGTATCGTACTGGATTTGCGTGGCAAGGTTTTGGTAGCAGACAGGCTCTAGGGGTGGCTTCTGTGAGAACCTGCTAGAAGCTTCCCCCATGACCGACAGCACCAATGCCAGCCAGCTGCAAGACGAACCCACCACTGGCCAAGGCCAAGCCCACCAGTGATGGTGACAGCACCTCTGGGAAAACATATTTACAAGGGGAAAAAGTTGCTGTGCAACAGCAGTTGGAGAGAGGAAGGAGAATATGTGAGAGCAACAACTCTGCAGACCCCAGGGTCAGTGCAGAAGGAGGGCAGGAGGTGCTCCAGGCGCTGGAGCAGAGGTTCCCCTGCAGCCCGTGGTGCAGCCCATGGCGAGGCAGCTGTGCCCCTGCAGCCATGGGGGTAACGGGGGAGCAGAGACGCACCTGCAGCCTGGGGAGGACCCCACACCGGAGCAGGGGGATGCCTGAAGGAGGCTGTGACCCTGTGGGAAGCCCGAGCTGGAGCAGCCTCCTGGCAGGACCTGTGGGGCCATGGAGAGAGGAGCCCAGGCTGGAGCAGGTTTGCTGGCAGCACTTGTGACCCTGTTGGGGTCACACTGGAGAAGTTGGTGGAGGACTGTCTCCCATGGGAGGGACCCCAGGCTGGAGCAGGGGAAGAGTGTGAGGAGTCCTCCCCCTGAGGAGGAAGGAGCAGCAGAGACAACGTGTGATGAGCTGACCACAGCCCCCATTCCCTGTCCCCCTGCGCTGCTGAGGGGAGGAGGTACAGAAACTGGGGCTGAAGTAGAGCCCAGGAAGAAGTGAGGGGTGCGGGGAAGGTGTTTTCAGATTTAGTTTTTATTTCTCATTTCCCTACTCTGATTTGATTGGCAATAAATTAAACTATTTCCTCAAGTCAAGTCTGTTTTGCCCATGATGGTAGTTGCTGACTGATCTCCCTGTCCTCACCTTCACCCACGAGCCTTTTGTCATTATATTTTCTCTCCCCTGTCCAACAGAGGAGCGGAGTGATAGAGCAGCTTTGGCAGGCACCTGGCATCCAGCCAGGGTCAACCACCACAAGTATACAGATATTCCAAGATATATATGTGATAGTCATTGCTAGAAAATTAGCTCTTCTTAATTATGTTTGTCTAGCAACTTGGATTGAAAACTACATCTTAGTATGTCAGTCACTATTTTTTTTACTGAGACATTTGCACAACAAAGTAAGAATTCCACATACTCATCACTTCCTCTTTCAGCTCAAATGTTGCATTTCATTTCCTCCAACAACTTTTAAAACCCTTTTCAAAAATGACTGCTAAAACCCTACCTGTTCACCAGTGGCACGAGTTATATAAATTTTGGAGAACTGCAACCCTAAATTTTAGGATTAAAACTTCAGAAGCATGACCTGTGAAAGGTCTCTGCATCTAAGATTAGCTTGCAAGTGGTCAGCACAAGGAAAACTTACAGAATTTGTAAAGATTAAAACATCAAAAGCACAAGAAAAGCTAAAACTACTAGACTGAAATAATCCAATGAGTTTCTAGGTAAATCTATTTATCAGCTGTTTTTTTTTTCCCCACAAGCTCTTACATTTTTAGTCCATTCAATCAATTAAAAAAATCCTATCAAATATGAAAAGCTCTTTAGGCTATCTTAAAAGAACTGCATCTCCTTTGAAGCCACCACACTAGAAAATTAAAAGAGGAGGGTGTCAGATGATAGTCTTCTTTGAATCTAATTTAAAAAAAATGGTATTTTAGGTGTTGTACAGATTAGCATTATGCTTTTATATAGCATCTGGTTCACAATATTAAAACCTACTAGAGTTAGATTATTACAAGTATAGTAAAATATCTGGCAATTTAATTATCTTGCATCAGGTAATATTAAATTAACACACGCAATATTCAGTATGTAAAAGCAGCGTACTGGACAGAGGAAAACAATAACCAAGAATTATGGACTTCCATAGCAACACAGCAGAAAAACACTACTAATACCATGAAATTAGAGAGTTCCATTGCTGGCATGTTTAGCTTTAGAATTTACATTAGCAGTCAATATAATTCATGCTAATAAAAATCAGGGAAAATCTATTTTCGTTGCAACATCCAAAAAACTTTCTCACCTTGACAGGTGATACTCATATTTAAAAAACACACCTGGACAGGACAGAAATGTCAAAGTAGCAATAAGCCTAATTACCAGGGTAAGTTAAATGTTAAATTTCACAAAAGTTACTACACAAAAAAAAATAAAATTATAGATTCTAACTCTTGGATGTAACTCCTATTTTAAAGAGTTAGGCATGGTATTAAAGAGAAGTGACGTCCTTCCAGAATTCTTACTATTTTTTTTTGTTTAAAGAGCGGCTGCAATTTTTGTCACTGTGATAGCTCTTTTTCCACAAATGTCAAGTTAACATATTATCATCATACATTGTGCTTTTAAAAACCATGTATCCAGCTCAAGCTCTGTCAGTACCAGAGATCTGTGTTCAGTCCCAAGAATTCCTTCCTGGGAGGTGTTCGTCTTCTAGCACAAAGCTCAGCTACTCATAATACAGAAGCCCAAGGATCCCACTGAAACTGTAAAATAGGAAATAACCTTCATGTGCTGACTTAAGCTAGATCATAGAAACATGAAATTTTCACACTACAGGACAAAAATTAAACAAAAATACATTTTATCTATACAAAACTATATGAATTGACTTGACTGAAGTTATTCACTGCAAGCAAATGTACAAAACAACCAACCTGAAACTAAATTTATTTTCCTTAAAATAATTTTCGGTTTGGCCCAAACTTGCATTCCAATTTGGAATGTCAAACCCTAACACTGGGCTCTCGCCCCCCACTCTTCCTTTACAAGAGCCATCTGGCCCCTTCCCACCTCGTACAAGCAGTCATCACTCATCCCTTTCTCTACTCGTGTGCCTCCAGAGACCAAAATAACCAGTCTAAAAAAGCTCAGTTCCTTGTGAGCAAGAAGGGTAATAAAGGCGGCAGTGGGGAAATGAGAAATCTGCTCCTACTGGTTGCAAAGCTGCCCTTTCCCTTGCTCTGAAGCAGAGGGCACCAGTTACTCCTATGAAAAATTGTATCCCCCAGACACTAAAATAGCACCTCTGCAAACTTACGCAAGGTCCTCCCCAGCGCCGTGCTTTGTGTTGGGCTGTAGCTGGCAAGAATCATTAAGCCATTCCCTGCTTCCTCCAGGAAAGACAGCAGCCTGGATGGAAGCAAGCCAAGGATTGCCTACAAGGTCATACTGTAAATTAATCCCTAATACCAAGAATCGTAAACCTTCTCTTAAAGAATTTTTGCAGTTACATTGATTGCTTAATGTTTCTATTTCTACATATTCCCCCAGCACTTAAAACAAGCAGACAGACAACAAACTACTAATGATTAAGGGCACACCAATGAGGATGAAGCAACTTAAATAATTATTATATCAGAAAAAAATATACGATTTATTTCTGCACATAGAAGATTACACTAGATTTCATTATTTAGAACTAAACATAACATTTTCTCTACTGTTTTTTTTAAACTGGGCTACATACCACATTCATTCAAACTATCTAACAGCTCACTACACTTATCAGATTTAGATCGATACTGGCTTTGCAACTGGTGAACACTTTTTTTTTTAAATTTATTACTTATTTATTATTATAAAATTCAGTGTTTATTCAGCAATTAGTTGCTATTTTTTAGTTAGGAAGTTATGCCAAACTGGGAAACGTTCATTATCTGTACTTTTGTTTACTTAGTGTTACAGAAGCTACACAAGGAAAAAATACCAAACCGTGTTCTCTACTTAATTACATCTTATTTACTTACCAAAGGAAATACTACTGGTAGGTAGTGAAATGATCACTCCTAAACATTGTGATCTCATGTTTTCAAATAGGTAATCTCAGTCTCACACACACCCTTGGAATTCATAAATTAGACGAGAAAAAAAAATGCCTTTTGTTTTTCAATACACAACTTATAACAAATGACACTAAGAACCCGAGATACATTTTCAATATATTTTTGGTTGGCCATATTTTGTTTAGATATTAAGTTTGGTTTTTATCTTCTTAATAAACTACTTTATCCACTGAAGCCACCGTCCTTTGTATTTCTCTTTTTCATAAATTCTTCCCTACTAATTCCAAATTGTCACAGCACTTCATTGATGAAACCTAAATAAAATAATTTTTCCTAGTACACTACCTTCTAGTAACTCAACAGAATAAACCATAATCTCTCTGGATATATCTGAGATGAGTGTTGCGTGAGCCTACTTACCGGATCACCACTCCTTACTCCAGCAGTTATCTATATCCAGCCCAATGCCACTTCCCAGCTGCTGCCCCAAGTGAGCAGTCATCCCCCACTTTCTACCGCAGCCTGAAGAAAAACTGGAAGCAGGGAGCACGGGACTCCTGCTGTTACTCAGTTTCAGAGATGAAGGCTTGCTGTTGCTGCTGCTAACATCAAAGGCTCTTTCAGTCTACTATACCTTACAGCTTCAACCTGTTTTGTATTTCCTGATGTCAAGCCCAAAAGGTGAGTGATAGCTGGGATGGAAAGGCTAAGTATGGACAGGAAAGGAGTCATACCCTTCCTTTTTCTAAAGTCAACCTGCATCCTTAGGTTTTGGCCATGGCAAGCAGAAGTAGTAATTGTTATTTGGACAGCAATCACCTCTCAACACCACGGCATCTGGGGATGCAGCCCAAGTGCAAGCCTCCCACAAGCTACTTCCACCCCAACTATGGGCTTGATTTTTTTTTTTTTTTGAGCAACAGTTTGAAAACTATGGTCCATGAGGCTCAGATGAACAGCAGAAAGAGTTGATGAATTCTTCAGGTGACAATCTGAAGCAGGCACAAGGCAAACTATGACTAGTTTTAAGAGTAGTGAATCATTCACTAATTCAAAACAATCAGATTCATTAGTTCAGAGAAAATCTCAGTAGATTATACTAGACATATAATAAACTGAAGACAAATGTCATACTATACTTTATTTTGGCATTTTGAGGCCAGCTACATGACACCAGGCTTTACAGAAGGAAAGTAGATTTGCATTTCTTGGTATTTATTGCTAAACAACAGCATCTTCCATATTAGTCTAAAAACAGTTTGTAAGAAACAGCAGTGTTTACTCAGAAAATATTCAAACCTTTTCTGTAAGAAAATACAGGTAAAACATATTAGTGAAGTGCCTAAAGAGTACAACTGAGATCAGAACCCCGAAGTGTCAGACACAGTGCATATGCATATCAGTTTTGCTATAACTACATCTAAAGAATTAAGCCATGCAGCTCAGAAGCAAGAATGCAGTTATTGCAATACCAAGACAACATATTCTGGTATAGACATGTAGATATAGAAATGGAAATAAGATACCCTACAGAAAAAAAAAAAAGAGCCTTTTTCCCCCTGTATAAATACTAATCACATCAAGGGTTTTACAGTAAAATCCTTAAATTTGGGGAGAAAAAATCCAATACAAAACAAACAAACAAAAAAACCCCATGCCCTCCCACCCCTGAACAAACCTTAACTAAGACAGAATAATGCCAGAGTTGCACCTAGAGTATTAAAATTCTGAGGAAGCTATTCCTATCTTCTGTTTCAGATGTGGGAAGACTAAAGAACACAACCTATTTTCTCAAAGTTAGAAATCACAGAATCATAGAAGCATTAAGGTTGGAAAAGACCTCAAGGATCATCAAGTCCAACCGTCAACCCACACCACCTAACTCACTAAATCATGTCCCTGAGCACCACATCTACACATTTCTTGAACAGGGAACATAAGGTTCCCTGCTTATCAGCCATAAACACCCTATTCTTGACCTAGCTCCCTAGAACACTTCAGTAAGAGGGTTAGTCAATTTCAAACAGTTTGAAGCAGAAAACACTCAAAACCACAACAGTTTGGAAGCTTTTTTTATTTCTATTTTATGTCTCTGTAGAAAAGAGCCCCTCAAGAGTACGTGCCACACTGACTGCGTAACGATAATAGACACGGACTGTACTACAACGCATCGAAGAAGCTGCATGGTGTCATTCATCAGAAGCTGTATGCAACACCTCAAATGGCATCAAACCCCAAATCTAAGGGATCTCTCTCCCATTTTTCTTTAAGCTCGCTAATAAATTCACATCCATTACAATCCTGCATCATAGCCAAAAGAGCCTTAACATCACCCTTGAATGAGTGCATTAGAGCAATGCCGCACATGCATGGTAAGTGCTTCAAGTGCTTTCCAGATGAGAAACGGGTATAAGAATGTATTTAGGGCTGTTTTGCTGTGCCGGAACAGAAGACTTACACAGATCTGTCTGGTTTATGCAACTGGTAAAAAGGCCTTAGCCCATTATTTTTTATTATTATTTCTCAATAAGGATGATCATTAACCTTAGGGACACCGGGGCAGAGAGAAAATCCAAACCACATCATTCTCACGAACACATACTTTCAAATTATCAATGCGCATTGCTGGCGTTTTCTTTGTAATTGAACAGACACAAGCACTTCAAAGATGTGCTTACTTACTCATACATCCCACACTGACATGTGAGGTATGGCAACACAGGCTTTCTAAACAGCGTTAGCAGGTAGAAAACACAGCATCCCTGGAACTTGTTAAACATACTAGATGCAGAAAAATGTCAAGAATGGTAAGAGCTTTCTGGTTTTTAAGATGGGACCTCTAGGTGAAAGTAAATAGATTTGAAAAGCTGACCTCTCTCCCTCAACACCAACCCCCAAACAACCTCACGGGGAGTCAGCCCGTCGCCCACCTGACCTGACCCGCGCTGCGGTGACCCCCACACCGCACACGTGCTGAACAAAACCGGGTGCGGAGGCGGCCCGGCCACCCCCTGGGCGCACGACGCCCGTCCCCATCAGGACAGAGGGACACCCGGGCGGGTCAGCAAAGCCCACGGGCCGGCGCCGCCTCAGGGGCTGAACACCCAGCGGCAGGCCGAGCCGAGCACCCCCGTCCCCGCGGGGGACCGCAGCGCCCCGGGCCTGCCGAGCCGGTTCCGCCAGCAGACCCGGACCGGGGGAGGGGGGGAACGGGGGCGGAGTCCCCAAAGGCCCATCCCCTCCCCCAGCCTCCGGGCGGCCCCTCCCCCACCCGGCGGCGGGGCCCGGGGGCGGCTCCCTGCCGCCCGTCACCCACCCCCCCGCCAGCCCGGAAGCAGCTTCCGCGCCCCTCCCCGGGAACGGCGGCGGGGGCCGGGCCGGGCCGGAGGCCCCCCCTCGCCCG